>SJYC01061998.1:0-25568 GCA_006408675.1 Madoqua kirkii
CCCTGCCCCAAGGGAGGCCGGGTGGGGAGGCCGCTGGAGAGTGGGCCCTGCCCGCAGCCCCCGCCGCCGCCGCGCCCCCGCGTCTCCATAGCGATCCTCTCGGCGCTCACCTCCCGGCCGGCTCCCCCAGGGGCCGAACAATACGCGGCGGGGCCGGGGGCGGGGCCGGGCAGGGCCAGGGGCGGGGAGAGCGCGGGCGCTGGGGGCGCTGGCCGAGCGCACCGCCCAGGCAGCAGCCGGCCGCTGGGGTCTCGGCCGCGCGGTGCTGTCCGCCCCGCTCCGGGAGCGCAAACCTCGTCCCGCCGCAGGCGCGCCCCGCTTCTCACGCCGCCCTGTCGAGCCCGCGCAGGAGCTACCTGGAACCACCCAGATCCGCCGCCACCGCAGGTTGATGCGCGACGCCCTCCCGGGACGCGCGGAGGAGCCATCTTGAAACCAACTTCGCAAACTTTCGCAAAGTGCTCTTGAAGTGGAAGCTGCGGGGGAGACCGGGAGCCCGGCCCCCGGTGTCCCCTCCAGGGCCCCCGGGGAGGCGGGGCGCGAGCCGCCCCGAGGGCCCGGCACCGGGCGCGCGGGAGCCGCCCCCCGGCCGCGCCGGGTGGATGCGGAGCCGCGCCGGGTGCATGGATTGTGCTCGGGCGCCCGGCTCGGGCTCCGGGCCATGGCGCCGCCGCCGCCGCCGCCGCCGCCCGTGCTGCCCGCGCTGTTGCTGCTGGCTGCGGCCGCCGCCCTACCGGCGCTGGGGCTCCGAGCGGCTGCCTGGGAGCTGCGAGTGCCCGGCGGGGCCCGCGCCTTCGCCCTTGGGCCCGGCTGGACTTATGCGCTGGACGCGGCGCACACGCCCCGGGCGCTGCGGGAACTGCTGGACGTGAGCCGCGACGGCCGGCTGGTCGGGCGGCGACGCGGACCCGGCGCGGGGCTCCCGGGCTGCGCGCGCCTGGGGGGACGTCCGCTGCCACTGCAGGTCCGTCTGGCTGACCGCAGCTCCCAGGCGGCGCTGAGCCTCCGCCTGCGGGCACGCGCGCACGGTCCTGGTTGTGGCGCCTGGCCCCAGGGCCGACGGGCTCTCGGCGCCGAGCTGCGCGCGCGGGCTGTTCTAGCGGTGCCTGGCCCCGGAGCGATGCTGTGCTTCCCGGCCCCTGGAGGCGGCGGGGCCACGCTGCACTCGGCGCTGGCCGCCTGACCACGTTCCCCTCCTGCAGCTGCCCGCCGCGCCCCAGTTCCCGCTGCCCACGCCGCCCTGTCTGCCTGCCGCCCGGGGGCTCGGCCCGCCTGCTCCTGCTCTGTGCCCTGCGGCGCGCGGCCGGCACCGTCCGGGTGGAGCTGGCGCTGGAGGCGGCCTCGGGGACGCCTTCCCCATTGCCGTCGCCGTTGCCGCCAGGCCTGCCTCAAGCCGGGTCGGGGGCGGCGCGGCGGGCGCGGCGGGGCGCTGGCGGCAGTACTACTCCGCAGTTCCAGCTGCCCAGCTACCAGGTGTCGGTGCCCGAGAACGAGCCCGCGGGCACCGCGGTCATTGAGCTGCGAGCGCACGATCCCGACGAGGGCGAGGCGGGGCGCCTGGGCTACCAGATGGAGGCGCTGTTTGATGAGCGCTCCAACGGCTACTTCCTCATCGACGCGGACACGGGCCTGGTGAGCACCGCCCGCCCGCTGGACCGCGAGACCAAGGACACGCACGTACTCAAGGTGAGTGCGGTGGACCACGGTTCGCCGCGGCGCTCCGCCGCCACCTATCTCACAGTCACGGTCAGCGACACCAACGACCACAGCCCCGTCTTCGAGCAGTCTGAATACCGCGAGCGCGTGCGCGAGAACCTCGAGGTGGGCTACGAAGTGCTGACCATCCGCGCCACCGACGGCGACGCGCCCTCCAACGCCAACATGCGCTACCGTCTGCTGGAGGGCGCGCGCGGCGTCTTCGAGATCGACGAGCGCTCGGGCGTGGTGCGCACCCGGGCGGTGGTGGACCGGGAGGAGGAGGCCAGCTACCAGCTGCTGGTGGAGGCCAACGACCAGGGCCGCAACCCGGGCCCGCTCAGTGCCACCGCCACCGTGCACATCGTGGTGGAGGACGAGAACGACAACTACCCGCAGTTCAGCGAGAAGCGCTACGTGGTCCAGGTGCCCGAGGACGTGGCCGTCAACACGCCGGTGCTGCGCGTGCAGGCCACGGATCGCGACCAGGGCCAGAACGCCGCCATCCCTACAGCATCGTCAGCGGGAACCTGAAGGGGCAGTTCTACCTGCACTCGCTCAGCGGCAGCCTGGACGTGATCAACCCGCTGGACTTCGAGACCATCCGCGAGTACACTCTGCGCATCAAGGCCCAGGATGGGGGCCGGCCGCCGCTCATCAACGCCTCGGGGCTGGTCTCGGTGCAGGTGCTGGACGTGAATGACAACGCCCCCATTTTTGTGAGCAGCCCCTTTCAGGCAGCCGTGCTGGAGAACGTGCCTCTGGGCCACTCCGTCCTGCACATCCAGGCGGTGGACGCTGACGCGGGGGAGAACGCACGCCTGCGCTACCGCCTGGTGGACACCGCCTCGGCCTCCGTGGGTGGTGGCGGTGCTGGGCCCGCAGCCCCGGCTCCGGCTGCGGACTTTCCTTTCCAGATCCACAACAGCTCGGGCTGGATCACCGTGTGCGCGGAGCTGGACCGCGAGGAGGTCGAGCACTACAGCTTCGGGGTGGAGGCGGTGGACCACGGCTCGCCGCCCATGAGCTCCTCGGCCAGCGTGTCCATCACGGTGCTGGATGTCAACGACAACGACCCCGTGTTCACGCAGCCAGTGTACGAGCTGCGTCTGAACGAGGACGCAGCAGTGGGGAGCAGCGTGCTGACCCTGCGAGCCCTCGACCGGGACGCCAACAGTGTGATCACCTACCAGCTGACCGGCGGCAACACGCGGAACCGCTTCGCGCTTAGCAGCCAGAGCGGCGGCGGCCTCATCACGCTGGCACTGCCGCTGGACTACAAGCAGGAGCGGCAGTACGTGCTGGCCGTCACCGCGTCCGACGGCATGCGCGCGCACACCGCGCAGGTCTTCATCAACGTCACCGACGCCAACACCCACCGGCCGGTCTTCCAGAGCTCGCACTACACGGTGAGCATCAGCGAGGACCGGCCCGTGGGCACCTCCATCGCCACCATCAGCGCCACCGACGAGGACACCGGCGAGAACGCGCGCATCACCTACGTGCTGGAGGATCCCGTGCCGCAGTTCCCATCGACCCCGACACTGGCACCATCTACACCATGACGGAGCTGGACTACGAGGACCAGGCGGCCTACACGCTGGCCATCACGGCTCGGGACAACGGCATCCCCCAGAAGTCCGATACCACCTCCCTGGAGATCCTCATCCTCGATGCCAATGACAACGCGCCCCGCTTTCTGCGGGATTTCTATCAGGGCTCTGTCTTTGAGGACGCGCCCCCGTCCACCAGCGTCCTCCAGGTCTCCGCCACCGATCGGGACTCGGGCCCCAATGGCCGCCTGCTGTACACCTTCCAGGGCGGGGACGACGGCGATGGGGACTTCTACATCGAGCCCACGTCGGGCGTGATCCGCACCCAGCGCCGGCTGGACCGGGAGAATGTGGCGGTGTACAACCTTCGTGCCCTGGCCGTGGACCGGGGCAGCTCGGTGTCCCTGAGTGCCTCGGTGGAAATCCAGGTGACCGTCTTGGACATTAATGACAACCCTCCGGTATTTGAGAAGGATGAGCTGGAGCTGTTTGTGGAGGAGAACAGCCCGGTGGGGTCCGTGGTGGCGAAGATTCGAGCCAGCGACCCGGACGAAGGCCCCAACGCCCAGATCATGTACCAGATTGTGGAAGGCAACGTGCCTGAGGTCTTCCAGCTAGACCTGCTGAGTGGGGACCTGCGGGCCCTGGTGGAGCTGGACTTTGAGGTGCGGCGGGAGTACGTGCTGGTGGTGCAGGCCACGTCGGCGCCCCTGGTGAGCCGGGCCACGGTGCACATCCGCCTCCTGGACCAGAACGACAACCCGCCGGTGCTGCCGGACTTCCAGATCCTTTTCAACAACTATGTCACCAACAAGTCCAACAGCTTCCCCAGCGGCGTGATCGGCCGCATCCCGGCCCACGACCCCGACCTCTCGGACAGCCTCAACTACACCTTCCTGCAGGGCAACGAGCTCCAGCTGCTGCTGCTGGACCCCGCCACGGGCGAGTTGCAGCTGAGCCGGGACCTAGACAACAACCGGCCACTGGAGGCGCTCATGGAGTGTCTGTTTCCGGTGAGTGGCCGCAGGGGCCCCGTGGGCACCCCCCTCCCCCTGGGGAGCGGCAGGGGGCTGCCAGGAGCCGCCCGGCAAGCCGGGGCACCTTCGGGCAGGGCCCGGGTGGCTCTACGGGGATCTGTGGCCTTGGGTTGGATGGTTGGATACCGCTCGCAGGAGGCAGGCCACATGGCTGCTCTCACTGAGTTCGCCGGGAGCAGGCCTGGGCATCTTCAAGTTCAAGCCCGGGGCTTCGCGGGCTTTTCTCAGAGGGCCTGGCTCCCCGAGTTGTGCTATTAGAACCTGGGCTCTGGGGTTATCTGAGTCGTCTGGTTCACTCGGTGATGCTCTGTAGTCAGCCCTCGCCGCTGGGAAAGATCAAAGGTCACTGCCCGCCCCATGTGCCAATTAGCTCCCGGGTGGGACCGTTGGAAATTGCTGGATGGGCCCCTGAGTCACCCTGTAAGGCGGCTGGAGTTCGCTGCCTTCGTGTCTCCTCTCTGTCTCCTCCAGATAATAGCAGGCGGGCTTTTGTGTGCTCGCCCCTGCGGGAGCGCTTTGAAAACGTAGCCTCGTTTGATCTTGGCTTGTGCTCCTAGACAGGGGCTTGTAATTTGGGCGTTACTGAGAGGTCTGCCCAGGTTGGCGCTGGAGCCAGTGTGGGAACCCAGCCCGCCCGCTCTGGTGGGCAAGGGTGCCCTCCATGCTGCTGACCGCACCCCCTCAGACAAGCAGGGCTGTGGGGCAGAGAGGGAAGCAGATAGAAGGACAAGGAAGAGAGAAGGGGAGTTGTGGGGGACAGCCTAGAGACCCCAGGTGTTTCCTGCAGGCCGTGACCTTAACTAGGAGACGAGACCGTCGTCAAGAATGGCTGTGCGTGATCTGTGCAGTTGAGTCAATATTTCAGATGAGTTGTTTAAACGATAAATTGTTACAATGCAGCATACCGCTGGATGAATTAGCAAGTCACTTCTTAGATTTGTTTGTCTCCATGTTTTACTGTAATTCTCCGTATCCCAAGGATTGTGCGCATGCAGGCTCCAGCTGTTAGCTTATGAAAGCTGGAATCTGCAAGTCCAGGTTGGAGGAAGTGCAGTACTGCGACATTGATTTTGGCTGCCTCGTCTACCCGCACGTGAATATTGTGGGTTTTGTGAAGTTGTGACTGTGTGTAGAGAATATGGAATAGAGCCTTAAGGAGAATTGTCAATCAAGGTTGTGGATTTTTCTGAGCAACGAAAATTTTTTTAAAAAGTCTCTCTCACAAATTTCCACTTTCATTTTCTTTTTTTTTTTTTCTGTACTGCTGTATCTGAGGGGTAGAGCAGAGTGGAAAATTCAGCCTATATAAAAGTGACTTGGCAACATCATAGGGTTTTGAACTTACGTGGGACATGGTGCTTTTGGGGGACCGAGGCTTGCTGGGAGCGAGGGTGTTTGTGTCTGAGGCATCAGGAGTATGGGCCTCCCGGCCCATGATGTCTGGTGAAGGGGTTTAGGATGGAGTCACTCTTCTGCGGTTGGGAACTGAGGGCTGCCTTGTCTGCCTGGTGGGCCCACAGCCAGGACCGCACTCGAGGGTGAGCCGGGCGCTGCCTGCTGTGTAGTGACCATCCGGGGGTCCAGCTCTGAGCTCTGAACCCGTGTGTCCCGCCTGGAGTCTGCCAGGCCCTGAGGCCTCGTGTCCACCCTCCGGGTGGTGGTCAGCTGGAGCCGGACTTCAGGCACTTCCGTAAACTCTTCTTACCGCCTTGTCACCTATCCATCCGGTACCTGGGAGGCGAGTGGCATCATGCTGGGCCCATTATACAGATGAAGAGGCTGAGACTCAGAGGTGTGAGGTCACTTCCTCGGAGTCACGCGGCCAGCGAGCAGCAGCGCCAGGCATCCAGCCGAGACCCAAACCCTCCCCTCTCTTACCTGAGAGAGATGTTGTGAGGAACTAGCGGCCGCGGCGAATTGTTGCAATGCTCTGGTTCACAGTGAGTAGACTTGTGAGACTCTGCTGACCGCTCGGTGGATAAGACTGCTCGCCTCCAACCCAGGGGGCGTGGGTTCAGTCCTTGGTCGGGGAACTAAGCACCCACACGCCTTGGGATGCAGCCAAAGAATTAAAGAAATAATAATGAAGTAGGCACCTTGGGATCCTACACAGCCCTCCAGCCGTTTGACAACTAGTTAATACTTCGAAGAACAAAATACTAGAAACTATAAAAGCTGTAACTCCCAACAGCACAGCTGTGTGTAGAAACGGAACAAAACAAGCAGATCAGACTGAGTTTAGCAGAGTTGGAATCTTCGGTTTTCTTTCTTCATTTTTTAGGAAACAGTGGGAAAGCTGTGGTTTCAAGCTCCTGAGCTGCCTTCATTGAAATGTTACTGGCTTCTCCGGCTTTACAGCCTTGCCCTGCAGCTTCTGGCGCCCCAGAGCTGGAGTTACTAGCAGCTTACAACCTTCAGTTATTACCGCCCTGGGGCTGCTGTCAAGAGAGCCCAGCCATCCACTAGGTTTTGTGGGAGCCCTCGAGGACGGGCCGGGTGCCTCCAGGAGGGCAGCCCGCTGGGAAGGGGCAGGGGATTGGAAGGGGTATGTGGTACCCGAGGTGGACACACTTGGGAGGAAGGCAGCTCCTTGTGCTGGGATGGGGGTCTTAGTGCGTCTGGAGCCGACAGCATCGATGCTTTTGTGTAGCCCACCAAGGACAAAACCCCGATGTTCTCTGAGTTCTGAATATTGTCACATTCAAATCTCCGCCATTTTTACAACACATCCGGTGATACGTGGTGTTAGTTTTACATGGGATGGTTTTTGAATGAGATTTAGCTTCAGTGGGAGGGGAGCCATGAAACTCGGAGAGACAGTGGGGGACAGGGAAGCCTGGCGTGCTGCAGCCCGTGGGCTCGCACGTGGAGCCCCTTGGGTAGTCCTAAGAGCTGGTCATTTAGTGAACGGACGTTTTAAATACCCACCTGGGCGCGTGTGTGCCTTTGGGTGTCGAGGCGTGAGCCACACGTTACGGAGCACAGCACCGGGGGAAATGACCCCGTGCTTTGGGCCTGAGGGCCTCTGGGGTGGTGAGGGCATCGTTGGTGGGGTAAAAGTGGTCAGGCTGTGAATCATTCAGAGGTGTCAGCAAACCTCAAAAGTCACAGAACAATGAGGCTGAATAAGCTTTACCTGCTTACTTTGTGGGGAGCTGATGGGATAAAGTCGTCTGGGCTTGATAAAGGTTTAAAATGTGTTTGCTGAGTTAAATCCAGGATATCGCAGGGACAGCGACTGCCAACAAGGAAGTAGCGAGGTGGGCGTAGTACCAGGCGGTGTCTGGAGGCAAGCATTATGTTTCTTCTCTGCTTCCCGCCGTGTGGAAAAGGATCAGCCCAGCTTAGCGACGCCAGTTGTCGAGCTGGATTCCCGCTGACAGAACCGCCCCTGCGAGACTTAGGCACCTGGGGAAGCAGTTAACCGTCTCGGGGCCTCAGTAGCTCTGGAGGTGGTGTCCTGCTAATGTCCTTACTGTCACAAACACTGGCTCAGAAACAAGCGAGTGTTTACTGAGCACCTACTGTGTGCTGGACCTACTGTGTGCCTGGCCCTGAGCCAGAAGTTGGGTGGGGACAGTGGGTAAACAGTGAAGTGACTGCAAGGGGAGGGTGGGCTCGGGACGCCCCTATACCACAGTGGGGTGGTGCGCCCCCCTGGCGGCGGCTGAGAGTGAGTGGGGCAAGTCTCCCCTCCCCTGAACAGCTACTGGGAACATGGATCTAGGGTGAGCATGGTGCATGGAGGGGATTCGGGAGGTTAGACAGTCAGATGTGGGAGTGAGGTGGGGTTGATCAGCTAACTTGCCCCGCCTGCTGGGAACCCCCGATTAGCCTCCTCCCCCCTGACCTCATGCTGCCCGTCTGAGCCCTAGGCCTGCTCCTGCAGCAACCCATCCACGGAAGGCATCCCTGGCACAAGCTGGGCCCGCCTCCAGGGCCTCCGGCTTGGGCTGCTGGCACTGGGACTTGAACTCTGGGCCGCGGCTCATGGGCTGTGCTTTTGGAACCATGCGGAGGAAGCTGGGTGAGGAGGTGTGTGCAGGGAGCCAGACCCTGGGGACCCCGTGTGGCTGGACCCCTTAGACGTGGTCATCAACATGGTCGGATGTGTGGGTTCGGGCCGGGGAGAGCAGCTGGGGTCAGCCAGAGGTGGGCTGCATGGCCTCGGGGGAGACATTGTGGACCAGCATGGCCGTGGGTGGTCAGTGACCCGTCGGCAGGGCACTTGGGCTGTGATGGGGAAGGGGGTCAGGTCCAGCCTGGGAGGACTGGGGCCTGGCCTGAGTGGCCTGTCAGGCAGGCTGGACCCGCCTGAGAACTGGAGCTGCAGCAACCACCTGCTGGAGGAGCAAAATCAAGGGGGCCAGCCCGGGGGCCGAGGCAGAGCGAGCGCCGGGAGGCGGCCAGCAGTGGTCGCGCCTTTCGGTATCCGGGGGGCCTCAGGCCAGTCACTTTGGGCTGGCCAAGAGGAGGTCCTTGGTGGTCTCCCTGAGAGCCAGGGTGGAGAGGGGCTTGCGGAGTGGACGCTGGGTCAGCGGGCACCAGGGAGGCTCAGAAGGGAGGCGGGATGGCTGTGCGGGCCCGGGTGGACTTGAGGGTGGAGAGGGGCCGATGAGCTAACATGTACCACCCTCCCGGAACTCCACCCGCCTGTGCGGGCCCCTGTCACAGGCACGGGCCCCTTTCGGGAGCTGTGGACTGGACCAGGCTGGGGATCAGCGTCAGGGGCAGCTGCGGGCCTGCTGGGGCTGCAGGACTGGGGTGGGGATGGGAGCCCTGCGTCTGCTTGAGGGCCTGATTCAGGAGCGGGTGGACCCGGCTTCCCCGTCTCCGCACTGCCTACCCGGTGACCCGAGGTCTCCGTCCAGCCCCACCTACCAGCAAGGGTGACAGAGAAACCGCTTTTTTAAAACCTGGGAAAAGTTGCGGCCACACGAGCCCCTGGGAAGGAGGTGTGGCGCTGAAGTCACGTAGGAAGGGTGACTGGCGCTGGCGACCTGGTGACGCCGTGGAAAGTCCGCTTTGGGCTGGGCTGATGCACCCGCTCACCTGCCCACCTGGGGGACGCCAGCGGGCAGAGACTCGCTCAGGAGCCAGCTGGGTGGGTGCTGGGCACCCCCTCCCCACCCAGCAGAGGCTGTGCCTGGGGACGTGTGGTGTGGCTGGGACCACAGGGCCTGCATCTCTGCCAGCCCTTACGTTCAGTGAACAGAAGTCGATTTTATCTTGTGGGGCAGAGTGCGGGGAGTGTTCCCAGGTTCGGCTCGATTCTTTCCAGCTCATAGCCCTGGGGGAAATAGTTTGGTTTTTTCTTCTTCTGTAACCTGAACACGTAGACTCTCCTGCGAGCCCTGTCTGAACGGTGGGTGGAGGGGGATGGTAAGGAACCCTCTTCCTTCTGCCAGTTTGGTTTGGGCGGGTCACCGTGGTAACCTGAGGAACCTCGGGCGGGGGGCCCAGCTTGTGGGGACAAGGGAATAACATGGCTGAGGATGCTGGGGCGCCCTCAGCTTTGCCCTGCGGGCCTGAGGCTCGGCGCACAGCAGGTGCCCAGCAAACCTGTGGTCCCGGGAAGGGCCGGGGGGTGCTGCCGTGGAAACAGCACCCCCCCTCACATCGCACGTCCAGTCTCCTGTGCTCACCTGGAGGCTCGGCCCCGGTGGAAGGAATAGGCTTTTTTTTTCCAGGAAAACTCCAGTGTCTGGATTCTGCTGCTTTTGCTTCAGGTAAGAACTTGTGGCTCCCTGGCTAATCAGGCACCTTTTAGGGAGTGAACATTCCGGAGCTGGGAAAAGCCCACCGCCAGGCCTTATCATCCTCATCGTTCTGTCCAGACTCTCCTGACGTCCTGAATAAAGGCGGTGGTTTTTGTTAAACACACAGACACACATGTACACACACACACACACACACGCTCACAGAGGTACACATGTACACACATGCACACCCAGGCATACACACACGCACACACACTCATGTATACACACGTACACATGCATGTGCAATGCACATGTACACATGTGCACACACGGCACACACACACAGGCACACATACCTACACGCGTACACAGATGCATGTACACGTGTACACACATGTACACAATGCACACACACATGTACGCACATGTACATCCATACACACACATGATCCTGACAACTGCTTTGAAGGCAAGCTGTAGAATCACCTTTCCTTCAGCCAGCCCACCCTAGGTTTTCCCCTTTGCTCTCACGTGGAGGCGTGGGGGCCACACAGGGGGTCCCTCATAACCGGGGGCTTGTGCAGACGCTTCAGAGGGACATAGGATGGGGACCCCATGCCAGGGCGTCCTTCTAGCCCTTGGCTGGGGTACATCACGATGTCGGGTCCACAGTGCCTGGCAGGTTGGAGCCGAGGCTGTGGGGACCAGCGCTGTGGCCACCGAATCTCCACAAGCTTTTCCTTGGGCGCCGCCGGGACAGGTGGCCCTCAGGTGAGCAGGTGAGCTGCTGTGCCGTCTCCCTGAATCTTGTGGGTGAGGCCGCGGTGCCTCCGTTTTCTAGGCGGGGATGTGAGATGAGCTGTCCAGCCCTTCTCCTGTTGCTGTGTTTCTGCTGAAAGTGCCGGCGCTCCGGGGCCCCTGTGAGGCTTGTGCCAGCTCTGGGGAGCTGAGGGCTTGTGGGCCTCCCCAAACCGTTCCCCTCCCTGGCCGTACCCTCTGGCCCCCTGCCTCCTCTCTGCTGTGGCTTCGTGGTCAGGTGTCAGAGCCTGGCCCCGAGGACCAGCAGGCCTTCAGTGCAGGAGGAGGCTGGCCTCAGAGCTGGACAGGGGGTCCGGGGTGGCCACAGGAGAGCACGGTCACCGCTGTTCCGGTTTGCATGCCTGGGCCCTGCCCGCACCGTCTCGCTTGGGTCTCAGAGAATGCCCGTTACACAGCAGAGAGCCCGAGGCCAGCAAGCGGGTTGTGGCGGGAAGGGCCAGGCACAGACCCTGGTGTCCAGGGGCTTTAACCACTATGCTGGCCACCTCCTTGGATCTCCACCTTTGGCCAGCAGCCAGGCCCTGGACGGGAGAGTGCAGGTGAGAGGACGCCGAGGCTGGAAGCTCCGTGTGAGCGGCCCGTTGTCGAGGCCGGGGGGGGGACCTGCCCGCACCGTCTCGCTTGGGTCTCAGAGAATGCCCGTTACACAGCAGAGAGCCCGAGGCCAGCAAGCGGGTTGTGGCGGGAAGGGCCAGGCACAGACCCTGGTGTCCAGGGGCTTTAACCACTGTGCTGGCCACCTCCTTTGATCTCCACCTTTGGCCAGCAGCCAGGCCCTGGACGGGGGAGTGCAGGTGAGAAGACGCCGAGGCTGGAAGCTCCGTGTGAGCGGCCCGTTGTCGAGGCCGGGGGGGGGTGGCTGAGGGCCGCGTGTGCTCCGCGCTTAGTCGTGTGGGAGCACTCCCTTGCCCCTCGGGCGAGCAGGGGAGCTGCCCTTGAGCACCTATGGGGCCTCCTGTGGTGGAGCTGCGTCACAGGGCATGTGGCATGCAGGGCTGGTGTGCTCCAGGTGCAAGGCAGGACCCAGGCCGGCGCAGGGGTCAGAGCCCCGAGCAGGAGCGGTGGACAGCGATGAGGACCCTGCCCTCAGCAGCTGTCTGATATGCCCCGGGAGCGCAGGTTCTGCAGGTCAGGGAGCCCCCTACCTGCCTTCCCTCCCACCATCTGTCAGTCAAGCCTTTTCTTTCTTTCCTAAAAGTCTGTTTTTACTGCCGGTTCTGTATCTTTCTTATCTTTTCAGGATTTTAAAAATACCTAATCTAAATGACACTTGGTTAGGGCAGACTGGCAGCGAGTCGTGTAAACAAAGCCGTGCTCTGTAAGCGTTTGGAGATAAGAGCCCTCTTGCAGGGTAATAAAGTTTCATCAGTGAGCTGATGGTCGCGGGACTGTTTCTGTGAAGTGCGGTAGTTCAGCTGCTGTGCGGCCCGCGGTGGGGACGGCCGCGTGCAGCCTCCATCCCAGCAGCTGTCTTTTTCGGGACTGTGACCCGTCTCTGGTGCTGAGAGAGCAGAAGGTTTCGGGGGCAGCAGAGACAGGCGCTTATTTCTGAAGCTGGTCGGGCAGCCCTCTCGGGGCCCACACTGCAGCGGGGGTGGGGGGGTTGGTCATTGTCCAGGACCCCCTGCTCCCAACCCTGTGTCCTACAAACCAAGGATCGGAAAAACAGCAATACAGCTTGAGCTGTGGCTTGGGAAACTTTTCTCTCTTGTCGTGAACCTTGCACGTGCTGAGAAATGATCACATTTAAAAGTGGTTATGAAATATTTTCATAACCTGTATCTGATAAAGGATTACTATCCAGAATATATTAGGCACTCTAGCAACCCAACAGCAGAGAAACAAACACCCAGATTAAAAAGTCGGCAAAGGGCTTGACAGATACTTCTCCCAAGAAGAGAGACAGATGGTCCACGGGGATGGGGAAAGGTGCTCAGCATCACTGATCACTAGGAAAACGCAGATCAGAGTCCGCCTCCCACCTTTAGGATGACCATTGTGAAAACAGCAAGACAGAAAGTACCAGCTGTGGGCGAGGACGTGGAGAAGTCAGAACCCTGCGCGCTGCTGGGAGTGTGAGATGGTGCAGCTGCTGCGGAAAACGGTGTGGCAGGCCGCTCCCCAGCTGCCGCAGAATCCAGGAGTCCCACTTTGGGTACACACTCGAAGAAGTGGAAGCAAGAACTCAGCAGATATCTTCCGCCCGTGCTCACGGCAGCATGGTTCACAGTAGCCAAAGCTGGGTGCGGCCCCGGCGTCCTTTGGTGGACGAATGGGTAGGCGACAGTGGGCTGTGCACACCTCGGGATGTTACTCAGCCTTAAGAAGGGAGCAGATTCCGAAACAGGCTGCCACAGGGGTGTACCTTGAGGACACTGTGCTCAGTGAAATAAGCCAGACACCAAAGGGCCAGCTTTTTTGTAGGAGTATATGAGACTCCTAGGGGGGTCAAACACACAAATAAAAAGCAGGGACTTCCCTGGTGGTCCAGTGGCTAAGCCTCCCTGTGTGCTGGGCCCTGGTTCGACCCCTGATTAGGGAACTAGATTCCATATGCCACAACTAAAGGTCACACATGCTGGCAAAAAAGAAAGAAAGAAAAATGCCGTGTAGCGCAACTAAGACCCAGCATAGCCAAATAAATTTAATACTTAAAAAAAAAATAATGAGTATTACCAAGGCTTGGAGAGAGGGATGAGGGGTGGTTTTGTGATGGGCATAAAGTTTCAGTTTTGCAAGATGAACTCTGGAAATAGATGGTGTTGGTGGAAATGGATGGTGTTGGTGGTTGCACAGTAATGTGAATGTACCTGGTGCCTCTGAGCTGTAGATTTTAAAATGACTAAAACATTAAAATTTATGTGTGTGCGCGTGCTAAGTCGCTTTAGTCGTGTCCGACTCTTTGAGGCCCTATGGCCTGCAGCCCTCTAGGCTCCCTGTCCCTGGGATTCTCCAGGCAAGAACACTGGAGTGAGTTGCTGTGCCCTGCTCCAGGGGATCTTCCCGACCCAGGGACTGAATACGGATCTCCTGCATTGCAGGTGGAGTCTTTACTGTTGAGCCAGGGGAAGCCCAAATTTGATGTATATATTATGATATTTTTTAAAATGCCACAAAGCAGAATTATTCTGGTCACTCAGGTGCTGGCCAGATGGGAGCAGGTGCCTCTGATCTGGGTCGCCCCGCCCGGAGGGCAGCGCCCTGATCCCCTTTGTCCTGTTGTGGGTCCTGACAGCATCCAGACGGACCCTGCAGAGCCCAGCTGTCTCATTCTGCGAGTTCCTGAACTCTTAACCTCTGTCTTGTAAACAGCAAAAGGGGCAGGTTTGGTCATATAATTTTGTGTCTGGCACAGGGGTGAAATCTCTTTGATGTTTAACTATATATGAGAAGCTGCAAAGATGAACGTGGACCTTTAAGGCCCAGGGTAAGGAAAAGGGTACTCAGAGCCTGGGTGCCCGGGTGTCCCCAGGGGAGGAGGTCAGCTCGGGGCTGGAATCCAGACCAGAGGCCAGTGCCTTGGGGGGAGAGCAGCAGAGGGACACTGCAGCCTCTCCCACGTGTGGGGGGCTCTGCTCGCCCTAGCCCTGCCCTGTCCCTTGGCCCCGACCCCAGCTTGGCACGTGTGCTGGTCCAGGCGCACTTGGTTGGCACTCTGACATGTCTAAGCGATCAGATGTGATCTCTTCTCCGTGTTTACTGGGGTGACACGCACATAGCATAAATAAACTGTTTCAAAGTGGACGCTTCCCCGGCGGTCGGTGCCTTCAGGATGTCTGCAGCCACCTCGTGGGTTTCAAGAGAGCTGGCGGCCCGAGGGAGAGGTTCTGGGCTTTCCCGTGAACCGCCTCCTCAAGAAAGGGGAGTCTCCAGGGGAGGCACTGGGTCAGGA
Organism: Madoqua kirkii; assembly: GCA_006408675.1. NCBI lineage: Eukaryota > Metazoa > Chordata > Mammalia > Artiodactyla > Bovidae > Madoqua > Madoqua kirkii. The sequence goes on from SJYC01061998.1 coordinate 14,699, forward strand.
CGAGACCCCCATAGGCACAGATTTCAGGAGTCACGGAGGGAGCGCGGTGGTGAATGTTGTGGGTTGTAGGGTGGGGCAGTGGGGCGAGGCTTTTCAGGAAGGTCCGGAGGGAGCTGGGGCTTGGGCAGGTCCAGCTGATGGGGCTCTGGGGCCCGAGGGGTGGAGGGGCAGTGACTGGTCTCAGAGAGGGGCTTGGAAGCTGCTGCGTCGTGGGGATTGAGGAGCAGAGTTACCCCAGGCCTCTGGTGCTGGGGTTGACAAGTCCCAGGGTCGTGTGGTCAGGACCAGCCAGAGCCTTCACCCCCTGATACTCCCCGATCTGAGCAGGGCAGAGATTCAGGGCCAGCCGGAGCCTTCACCCCCGTCCCCCGAGATCTGAGCAGGGCAGAGATTCAGGGCCAGCTGGAGCCTTCACCCCACCTCATCCTCCCAGATCAGATCAGGGCAGAGATTCAGGGCCAGCCAGAGCCTTCACCCCCATCCCCCCAGATCTGAGCAGGGCAGAGATTCGGGCGGCATCCTGGGAATGCTCTGGACCATCCTGTGTGGGATCCCCGCCGGGCATGTCCACGGCCTCCTGTTCCCGTCAGAGCTTTGCTGGGCCTGCGCACAGACGGTTTGAGCTGTGGCTTCCTTGCTGAGCCCAGTCCTCTCCGAGTCCCTTCTGCAGAGTCCTGGCTTCACTTACAGGCTTTTCAGGCTGCAGCCTGGGCTCCGCATCAGCCTCGGAAGCCAAGGGACTTGTGGTCGGCCGGTCGTTAGACTGAGTCGAAGGTCTGGCCGCTTCTCTGGACCCACGCTCGTGGTTAGAGGCCTGTGGAGTTGGCTTCCTGGGGCTGCGGTAACAAAGTCCACCTCCACCCCCAACAACTGGCGCCTTCAAACAGCGGGCGTTTATTCTCTCACGGTCCGGAGGCCAGAGATCTGAAATCAGGGGTCTGCCGGTGCTTGCTCCGAAGCTGTCGGTGGAGGGTCTTCCTGCCTCTTCCGGGGCTGCTGGGATCCAGTCTGCAGGAACATCACTCCAGCCTGCCTGCCTCGGTGGTCACCTGGCCTCCTCCGCCGGGTGTCTCTGCGTCTTCTCGCTCATAAGAACTCCACTTCTGCTCAGTCGTTGTTGTTTTTGGCTGAGCGGCACTCAGGATCTTAGTTCCCTGACCGCGGTCGAACCCAAGCCCTCTGCCATGGAACTGCAGAGTCTTTACCCGTGGACCACCAGGAGAGTCCCTCCAGTTCTACTGACTTTGGACCCACCTCACTTCCCTGGTGGCTCAAACAGTAAAGAATCTGCCTGCAATGCGGGAGACCCAGGTTCGATCCCTGGGTTGGGAAGAGCCCCTGGAGGAGGGCATGGCAACCCACTTCAGGATTCTTGCCTGGAGAATTTCATGGACAGAGGAGCCTGGTTGGGCTACAGTCCATGGGGTCGCGAAGAGTCAGACACCACTGAGCGACTGACACTTCCCACTCCGGGGTTGTGAAGGGTCGGGCACGACTGAGCGACTGACACTTCCCACTCCGGGGTCGTGAAGGGTCGGGCACGACTGAGTGACTGACACTTCCCACTCCGGGGTCGTGAAGGGTCAGACACGACTGAGCGACTGACACTTCCCACTCCGGGGTCGTGAAGGGTCAGACACCACTGAGCGACTGACACTTCCCACTCCGGGGTCGTGAAGGGTCGGGCACGCCTGAGCGACTGACACTTCCCACTCCTGGCTGTGCTGTGCTGTGAGTGTTGGCTGCTCAGTCGTGTCCGACTCTCTGCAGCCCCGTGGACTGTGGCCCGCCAGGCTCCCCTGTCCATGGGATTCTCCAGGCAAGAATACTGGAGCACGTTGCCATGCCCTCCTCCAGAGGGTCTTCCCTACGCAGGGATCGAACCCATGTCTCTGGCTCCTGCGTTGCAGGCGGGTTCGTAGCACTGAGCTCCCAGGGAAGCATCGTCTCCTAGATGACATCATCTTAACTTACATCTTCATCACATCCTCAAGGATCCTATTTCCAAACCAGGTCACGTTCATGGGTACCAGGGGTTGAGACTTGGTCGTGTCTTTCAGGCACACAGTTCAACCCACTGCAGCACCTGCTGCATACTCACGCGCGTCAGTGATTTCTGTGTGAAGTCGGGTGATGGAACTTTCCCGGCGGAACCACGGTTTGCCCACCAGAACACCCGAAACACAGCATGGGTCTCCTCATTGTAATGACCCATCAGGACCCTGTGCTTTTCTCTCTTCCCCTCAAACTCCTCTAATTAGGCTGAATATCACACCCAGTGAGGTCCCATGTTGGTTGCGATCCCACAGGCTCTGCACCGTCTATGCGCTTAGGAAGCCATGATGGTCTTTGGATCACGCTTTGAGGTCCTGTTTGGGCAACAGGGGTGCCGAGTGTGTGTGTTCAGCGGAGGGTGGGTGTGTGCGTGGGTGAGCGTGCTTTCAGATGACAGGGCCCCCTGCTCTGCCTTTTGTGCCTGATGCCAAGGGACCCGGCTCTGGGAGTGGCCTTTCCGATCCATCCTGTCTTCTAAGCGTGGAAAATTCTCCAATGTGCAATCGAAAGTTCCTCTAAATCATCAGAGAAGAGAAAATGGAAAATATGAAGGTTTATTGTTCTGGGAGATTTCCTGTGCATCCGGCACGTGGCTGTCGGAGGTCAGGGGTGTGTGTGCCTGTGCGCGTGCGCGTATGCGTGTATGTGTGTGTGTGTGAGTGTGACAGGAAGTCCAGTGCAGTGAGTTATAGCGCGTGTGCAAGGGCACCTCACCGTGGAACAAAAATAACTGAGGCAGCGGAACTGGCGGCTGACAGTTCTGTGTCCAGACGGCACCGCTTTCTGTTACGTAGAAATTGCTGGATGGAGCGCGTTTGGGAGGGAAACGGGGAGGTGGCCCGGAAGGCAGGAAGCGGGAGCCATCGGGGCGGGCCAGCTGTCCGCCGGCTGGCCCAGGAGCGCCGCTGGGTTTGCCGCGGGAACTCGGTCTTCCCCACCTTTGTTTTTGTCTACGAGTCTGGCTTTTTTTTTTTTTGAACCCAGAGTGACTTTGGGACAGTGTGGGAGCTGACCAAGCTCTTTCAGGAGCCAAACCAGTGCACGGCAGCTCCTTTCTCTGGAGCTGGGAGGCCCTGGGAAGGGTCTTTATCCCTCTTTGAAGTGACTCCCTCAGGAAAGGGCTGCCTCCACCAGGACGCCCTCCATCCTGCTTCCCCGGAACCAGTGGGCCTCTGTGTTGGTCTTCTCTGGAGCCAACGACCCCAGCCTCGGGGTCCGTCCCTCCTAACCCCTGTTTGAAAACTAAGAGGGTGTCCCCTGGCTCACCGGCTGGGACACGAATTTGAGTCGGACCTGGTGGGTCAGCGCAGGTTCTTCTGGGCGGCAGGAGGGACTGAGCCGTTTAGCTTGGGGCACAGCTTCCTGCCGCAGGCCTGGGCTGTGTCCTGTGTCCTGAGAGTTGCTTTTAAACCCCATGCAAGCTGGCGAGAGGCAGAGAGCGCGGAGCCGGGGAGCACAGGCCGTGAAGTGGCCGCGGGAGCCCCAGGTGGGTCACGGTGGAGAAGGGGCTTCGCGGCGCACCCGTTACCGTTGTTCTGTTTCAAGGTCACCTGTGCGTGATGCCCGTCAGCCGGCGCCGTCTCATAGTGTCTGATAGTGTTCTCGGGGGCCGCTCAACAGGCCCTTTCAGGGAGGCGGCCCTTTTGGGAGGTAGCCCTTAGTGACAGTCGCTCAGTCGTGTCCGACTCTTTGGGACTGTACAGTCCATGGACTTCTCCAGGCCAGAATACTGGAGTGGGTAGCCTTTCCCTTCTCCAGGGAATCTTCCCAACCTAGGGATGAAACCCGGGTCTCCCTCACTGCAGGTGGATTATTCACCAGCTGAGCCACAAGGGAAGCCCAAGAATACTGGAGTGAGTGGCCTATCCCTTCTCTGGGAGATCTTCTCGATCCAGGAGTCGAGCCAAAGTCTCCCGCATCGCAGGCGGATTCTTTACTGACTGAGCCACCAGGGACGCAGGCGCCGTTAAGTCACCAGCATGCCTTGTGACCGGTTGCTTCTAGGGGAGTGGTGGGCAACTGTCTGGTGGGAAGGGAGACTGGTGAACACCCTCATCCTCGCGGGGCCTGTGCTGAGGGGCTGTAGCCGAGCCTGGAGACATAGCTTTGGGTCTTGACCGTTGACCTTCTGCCTGCTGCCCCTCGCAGGCACCAGAGTTGACCCGGGGGTGTCGCCATATAGGACTTCAGTGCTACTGCTGAGCATGTTCTGGGCAGAGTGGCCTGGGTGGTCACCTCTGTGTCCCCGAGCCTGACAGTCCTTCTTGCATGAGACCCTGGACTCTGCCGGAGTCCTCAGGTCTCATCCCTCAGGTCCAGCCCTGTGGCCCATCCAGGGCACCACCAGCTCACGCTGACCAGGCCCTGTCCACTCTGCCCACTGCTGCCCACCATCGGATGTGTCTTCTAGGGTTTGCCTGTCTCTGCCCTTCCCCGCCCGCCCCGTAACCCACCTGCCTCAGGCTTATCCAGCGCGTGGCTCCGCCCCCTTCCCCAGCTCCAGCCCCTCCACCTGGACCGAGCAGGTGTGTCTGGGCCTGAGGCTGTCTCAGCCTTCTTGAGTTCAGTTCAGTCGCTCAGTCGTGTCCGACTCTTTGCAGCCCCGTGGACTGCAGCACGCTAGGCCTCCCTGATTACGGCCAACTCCCGGAGCTTGCTCAAACTCACATCCATCACGTCAGTGATGCCATCCAATCATCTCATCCTCTGCCGTCCCCTTCTCCTCCCGCCCTCAATCTTTCCCAGCATCAGGGTCTTCATGTTTTGTTTCTGAATGGTATTCCGTGTCTCATGCCCCAGCCCAGTGCCCACCTGCTGGGGCCTCAGCCTTGGCTGCTGGAGGCCTGGCCTGGCACCGTGGTGGCTGCTCAGCAAGTGCCCAGCCTGAGGGTCCCCCACGAGTCGCCTGGGACCCCTCCCTCGGGCACTTCCTCCCGGGTCAGGTGACAGGTGGTGGAACTGAGCCGATGGTGCCCCTGCTGCCCCCACGGGCGCCCACGTGTCTCGTGTGCCCTGGCACTCATCCCAGTAGCTCTGCCCCCGCCACCCCCGCCGTCCCGGCCACCCAGTCACCCTTCCCAGCAGCCCGGTCTCAGCAAGGTGTCCTTCCTGTGAGCCCGTGGCCCTGGGACTTGGTGCACACGCCTCTCAGCCTGCTTGTAGGAGCTGTACCCTCAGGTACTGCAGAGGCCAGCCTGGGTGATGTGTTTCCAGTGTCAGGATGGTTCATACTTAACACAGAAAATCTGACTCTCCAGGCATTCTCCAGACTTCCTTGCTTTAAAAAAGCTAATTTTGTTAACGAGATGAGCTGTTGGGGAAGCCGAAGCTACCCGAGGTATTCCAAGCAGGAAGGAACCTGACGCGGGGAGTTGGCGCTGAAGGCGGAAGCAGGCCGTCTGCTCTCCCTGCCCCTCGGTCTCTGCCCCTGCTCCCCGGAGACAGGTAGTCACCTTCTGTGGGCTGTCCATGCCACCCAGGGGTCGGGCCAGGTCAGTGACTTAGGACAGTCCTTCAGCAACAGGACTCTGCACAGGAAATCATGGGCTTTTTAATGGATGCGTTCCAGCCGGGGGCCCTGGGGCTCGACAGGGGAAGGGGGAGGCCGCGGTGCAGGAGGGTGCCCACGTGGGTCCCCGCCCTTTGGGGGCGCCGAGTTCTGAAGGTGACACAGGCTTGGGGGCCTGGGGTTTGGAGTGGACACCAGAGGCCCAGAGCGGCCTGGGCGCTTGCCCAGTGGGCTGGCGGGCTGGCGGGTGCAGGCAGGCATGGGGGTGGGGTGGGGCTCCAGGGCTGCGCCTGCAGAGACTTGCTCTTCTCGGAGGGGCGGGATGACTCAGAGCCGGCACCCTGGCCTGAGGCCCTTTCTGTGGCTCAGCCGAAAGAGCTGACGCTCCTTCCGCAGCCCCGGCTTCCTCAGCGGAGGGGCTTTTCCTGGAGGGTTTGCTGCCCTTGACCCTGGGAGGCAGAGCACAAGGGAGTCGGTTAGTCTGTGAGCGTGAGAGCGCAGGCAGGGAGAGAGACCCAGGTGCCCGCCTCGCAGCCGGGATCTGGCCACGTGGGGCTTTCCGCGTTCCCCCAGGTCTGATCAGACTCGCTGGCAGCCCAGAGAGACGGGGCCTCCGGAGACAGGAACGTGAAGCGGGCCTTGGTGGATGGAATACCGGGGGACCTATTTAGATGAGCCGCCACACAGCTCAGCGGCTCAGGAATGGCTCCCACAGTGCAGTGTAGGAACCTTGACCCTGGTGTTGGTGCCCAGCGGGGTGGGGAAGACCCACAGTCAAGGTTAGAGGCAAGGGCCTGTTCCCGCTGGGGGGCTGGGCGCTGAGAGAAAGATGGGCGAGCCCAGTGCGGAGCTGGCTCAGGCTGCACACAGGACAGGCACGCGGGCTTTGTTACCCTGAGGCCGTGTGAACTTTTGCCTCCGGCTTCCCTTCTGGGCTTGTATTCCAAGGAGCACGTGGCAGGGAGAGCTGGGCCTGAGGGTGGACCGATGGGCCGGACAGAAGCGTTGCAGGCTGCAGGCAGCATCTCCTTCCGTGACTGTAACGCCCCCAGCTTGTCCCCTGCTTCTCGGGGTTCATGGAGGACGCGGCTGGGACTCGCGTGTGTTGGACCCCTTTCCTTTCTGTGTGGGTGTTTTGTGTAGGGCATGGGACTTCCTGGTGTGAATAAGGACGCCGACTAACCCCCGCAGCCTGAAAGCCTTACTTAGGACGCCGTGGGCCTGCCCAGGGGCATTTGAGGTCGTAAGTCCCCAGACCAGGGATCGAGCCCGTGACCCTGCACTGGAAGCAGAGCCCTAACCTCTGGGACGCCCGGGCGTTCCCCGTCGGGACTGATTTTGAACGTGGATCTTTATCTCCCTGCCCGGCTGCTCCCCGCCCTCTCTGTGTCTCAGTGGCACCCCAGGGTGCTCCGTGCCGCCTCCGGGCCCCCAGGGGGCTGTGACCCTGGGGGCGCCATGCTGTTCGACCCAGAGCTGCTGTGGGCGCCGCCTCCCTTGCGTTGTCCAACGTGCAGAGAATAGAATCCGCAGTGAGATGTGTCAGTCCGTTCCCCCTCCTGGCAGACTGGAGGCCGTGGGCGTGGGGCTGGGGTGGGGCCTGGCTTGTGCCAGCTCAGGGGCCTCCCATCGGAAATGACTCGCGCTTTCCTGGAGGCCGCGGGAGCCCAAGTGTGTCCTGGTGGAATGCAAACCCCTGACGCTGGGGGAGCGGGCGGAATCTGCCGCTCCTCGGTTCTCGGGCGGGCCGGGCAGTGAGGAGGGGGGCCGGGCTTGTGTCGGGCCAGGAGGCGCTCACAGGCTGGCAGTGCCGGGGGGCTGCGGGGTGGTCATCGAGGCCCCCTCTGGTCAGTGGGGAGAGTGGCTTGTCCAGGTGCTGCCCCACGTTGGGCGGTGCCCTTGTGGCCCCTAGCCTCTGTCTGCACGCCTGGGCCCCCGCCCCCTCTGCTTCTGCCCTCAGTGACGCCCTGGGGCGCCCTCTTGTGCCCAGGGGCATGTGACACTGTGAGTGCCACCCCACCGCCCTGAGAACTCGTGGCAGTCTGTGCTGTGGGTGCCCAGCTCGACGGGAAGGAAGGCCCGTGTTTGTTGAATGGATATATGCTGGCGTGGCAAAGACACAGAGTGGAGTTAACCTTGGGTTCCAGACTGGGACTACAGGGAAGGTCTGCCCCGTGTCGTGCTCTGCCTGGGAGAGCGGTGGTGGGGCGACCCGCCGTGTCCCCGCTGGGGTTTAGCGGCCTTGGCTCGGGGCTTGTCGGGAGCCGGGGTGGTGCTTACGGGCCGTGGGCCTGCCGAGCTTGCCCTGTGGTCTGCAGGGGGTGCCACCCGGCTGCACCTGTGGCCTTGCTTCCCCCCTGTATCAGTCGCGTTTTTTTATCCCACCTACGGTGCCTGCGGAGTGGAAGTGGTGGTCGCTCAGTCAGGCCCGACTTTGCAACTGTAGCCCGCCAGGCCCCGCAGTCCACGGGGTTCTCCAGGCAGGAGTGCTGGAGTGGGTTGCCATTCACTTCTCCAGGGGGTCTTCCCAACCAGGGATCAAACCTGGGTCTCCATATTGTAGGCAGACTGCTTACCATCTGAGCCACCAGCACCTAGGTAGAAACAAAACCAGAACAGCTACTGAGCAGACCGAGGAGAAGGTGAAGCTGTGCGTTATTTATCTATTTATTGTTTTGGGCACACACACCATGTGGGCTGTCAGTTCCCCGACCCGGGATCAGACCCACGCTGCCTGCAGTGGAAGCCCAGCGTCTTCAGCACAGGACCCCTGGGGACGTCCCGACACTGTGCTTTTTAAGCTTTTAAAGCTTTATTGTGGGCTATTAATAGAAATTGCTTTTCCAAATCAAAAGCATTCTTGGTTTGCTCAAAAAGCTCACTCAGAAAATTCTTCCCATGTTGAAAAGCAGTAAAGGAGGGAGAGGGCTTCCCTAGTTGCTCAGCGGTAAGGCATCTGCCTGCAACGGGGGGCGCGGGAGACTCAGGTTTGTCCCTGGGTTGGGAAGATCCCCTGGAGGAGGAAATGGCCACCCACTCCTGTATTCTTGCCTGAAGACTCTATGGGTAGCGGAGCCTGGCGGACCGTAATCCATGGGGTCGAGAGGAGTCAGACAGGACTGAGCGACTAAGCACCCGGGAACAAAGGAGGGAGCAGGACCTCGCCTGGACCCCACGCCCAGGGACAGCCCGCCGCCCCTGCGGCCGGTCAGCCCTTCCCCGTGGCCCTTTCTGGCGTTTCTCTGGCTGTGTCTGCGGAGAGGAAGGTGGTGGTCCCCCCTCATCCCGGTGCCGCGGTGTGCCTGCCTGAGCCCCGCTGGGGTTGTCATGGTGATGGAGCTGTTTGTGAGGCACCTCTGGGGCCCTTGCCCTGGAGAGCCGTCCCTTTGTCCGGGGACAGTGGGGCCCTGAAGGACCGTGGTGTATATGGCTCACTTTAATGACCTTCGAGGGGAACCCCTGGGGAGGCGGGGGTCCCTGTCTCCTTGGAATGAGCTGCTCCTCTCCTGAACGGCTCACCCTCGGATTCCTCGCTTTAAAGGACACATGTGTGTTTCGCGGCAGAGGCCTAGCTATTCTGACTTCACCGCCGTGGGCCAGAGGTAGACTCTGAGGGTGGCCCAGTGGAGGCCCACGGGTCTGGCTGGTGCTGAGGGTGCAGAGCCAGCCAGGCCTCCAGCCTCTGTGGCAGCCGCCCGGGGGAGCGCCCTCACCCTCCGGGACTGCACTGCCTCCCGCCGTGTTCCGGACGTGGGGCTCCCCCCGCCGCCGCCTGTGTACTGGACACGGGGGTGGCCCCTCCCCGGAGCCGTCAAGCTCCAGCCGTGTCCGGGGAGGCGGCGGGCGGCGGGCTGAATGGAGGAAGCGTGAGCCTGCTGGGTGCTTGTGCAGCGCACAGCCTGCTGGCTCTGGGCACGGGGCCCGCCCTGCCTCCCGCGGCCCCCTTGCTGGGCTGTACCAGCCGACCCTTGCTCACCCCCAGCCAGGTGTCCCTGTCTTCCTCAGAGGGCATTCCCCAAGTCCAGTCCCTCCTGAGGACCCCAGAGGCCCTCACCTCTGTCTCACTCCCACGCTTGCCGTCTGTCGGCCCCCAGAACAGCTTCTCCCCATCGGCGCTGCTGACATCCGAGGCCTGTCCATTCTCTGCACTGGGGGATGTTTTTTTTTTTCGGCAGCACCACTCGGAGCCGGATCTTAGTTCCCTGTCCAGGGATCGAACCTGCGCCCCCAGCTTTGGAAGCTCAAGTCTTGGTCCCTGGACTGCCAGGGAAGTTCCACCAAGCAGCATCACTGGCTCCCACCCTCCAGGCTCCGGGCTCCTCACCCCCAAAGTCCCAACAACCAAAGCTGTTCCTCGACGTCAGCCCAGGTGCCCCGGCCTCTCCCCCATCCTTGACGTGACCGCCTAGAGCTGCGCATCTGTTCGGAGGGTCCTGCCTCTTGTCTTTTGGGTTTGCCTTTGATCACCTTGCCCGATACAGCCCAGGCACCCAGGGAGCCCTCAGGAAACCCTCAGGGGTCACAGTGTGTATGGTCTGGTGGGGCCGGCTCGGGGCTGGTTTCGTGGAGGCCGCGCAGAGTGATCTGTGCAGCAGAGAGCTGGGCCTGTGGGTCCCGGCTGGGGTAGAGGCTAGCTCAGCCCGACCCCGCCCGGCTGGGTGACCCCGCCTGGCTGTCCAGGTGCCCGTCACCCTCTCTGAGCCCCAGTCTCCTTATGTAAGGAGTGTTGATGCCGTCTTGCAGATGTTGTGGACACTGGAACCCCCAGTGCAGGCCCCCCAGACACCAGAGTCCTCTGATCTTGCCCCAGGAGTCTGCAGGAAGACTGGGGCGCCTGCCCCCTCCGACCTCACCCGCAGCAGGCCCTGGGCACGCTGAACTGCAGGGACCACTCGGCACAGGGACAGGGCACCCAGGGCCCCTTGGCTTTGTGCCGATGCCTTTAAGATGGAGTGGAGAACGAGGCTGGTCACTGCCTTGTCCTGTCTGGTCCGGGGGGCTGTGGTGGCAGAGTTATGGGAAGGACCCTGGGCTGGCCGCCGATCCGTAGGGTCCCCGACGTGGCAGTGGCATCCCTGGTCCTTGCGGCCGGCGGCCCCGTGGTCACCTCGGAGCCCCCGGCTCCCCGACGCTGATGCCCTCGGCCTTCCCGGCGCTTTCTGAATCTGCACTGTGTTCTCAGAGGCGCCTGTGGGAATGCGCTATTTATAACTGTGCACAGACTCTTTCCTCGAAATCTGGCATTTCTAAATTTCACCCAAACCGGGACTTGCACGGTCTCCGGAAGGGAGACGAGCTCTCGGACGG
>SJYC01061999.1:0-26085 GCA_006408675.1 Madoqua kirkii
CGGGTGGGAATGGCCCCTCTGTCCGGTGCAGGGGGCGGGGGGCCGCTCGAGGCGGCAGGACACTCGGAATTTGGCGAGGAGGCGAGGGAGGGGGGGCACGGGAGTGTGTGAAATGCCAGACCACAAAGGGCTCTTGTGGGCCGAGGGGGCCCGCGGGGGCGGGAGCCCCCAGGGCAGAGAGCGAGCAGGGCCGCCGGCCAGTCTGACCCCCGCGTTCCCGGCCGGCGCCCCGTCCTCCCTCCCGCACGTACGTGGGCTCCTGCTTGGTGTCCAGGACGTTGGGGGGGTCTGCCCCCGACCGCCCACCCTGGTGGAGACAGAGGGCTGCCCGACAGAGGGGACCTGGAGGTGCTGTGCTCCTCCTGATGCCCCCGGTTCCCAGGCAGTGGCCTGGCTGTACGCACATCCCCAGTGCCGTGGCTGTGGCAGGACCACCGGGGTGGCTGGGGCGGTGCTGGCGTGGCAGGATCGGGCGGGATTTGGGTGGCATGCAGAAGGCTCCAGAGCACCCTGGGCGCCGTCCACCCCCAACAGCTGGGTCTCAGGGGCCCCGGGCTGCTGGGTGATTGTGGAGGGCCAGCGGGCTGGGCAGGCTGGGCGCTCTCTGAGCACCGAGTCCCCCCCCAGCACGTCATCCCACTGGGGAACCCACCAGCCAGGGCAGTAGGATGGGCAGGGAACTGGACGGCAGGGAGGGAGGTGGGAGGCGGGGGCACACCGGCACGGCCAGTGTGTCCCCGGCGGGCTCCTGCAGTGTGCTGGGCTGCGAGGGGTTCTGGGCGCCTGGCAAGGGAGGAACAGGCAGAATGCCCCCCTCACCTTGCCCACCTTGCAGTGGGGACCCCCCGCTCGGCTGGACAGGGCTCCCCAGCACTCCGAGCAGGATGGGATGCCAGGTGGCACGGCCGGCCAGTCTGGGGACAGGGAGGTTCGTGAGGGCAGCCGCAGAGGCCTGGGTGGAGGGCGGGGGCGGTGAGGGTCAGGGATCGGTCAGCTGGACTGAGGGGCTGAGCGGGGAGGAGTGACGGGGTGGGGTCGGCACGCCCACTGCCCACCCTGCGGGGGGAGCAGGAAGCTGGTGAATGTTGGGTGCCTGGGGCAGCCAGAGCCAGTGCTGGGGGGGGACATCAGAGAAGTGCCCCCTTGGGCACCCCAGAGAAGTGTGCGTTTGCCCGCTGGAGGGGCTCGGGTGATGGTGGTCTCTGGGGGAGCCCAGCAGCTTCCCTGACCCCCAGGCCGTGGCAGGTGTGGGGGTCTGGATGGAGGCAACCCCCAGCTGTGGGGGCCTGGCTGCTGCCTCGGTGGGCTCCACTGGCGTCTGTCTCAGCATCTTTGGGGTACCCTTGGGCCCCAGCCCCCATTACTGCCCGTCTCTCCAGGGGCCTCTCGGCACCTGTCTGCACGTGGGCGACGGGCTGGAGGCCTGAAAGGCTCCTGAGAGTCAGAGTGAGCTCTTGACCTGAGCTCGCGTGTCTGCACCTCGTCAGTGTGAGTGGGTTCCTCTGTGTCATTGGGGGAGGGACTTCAGTGCTGGGTGTTCTGGGAGCATCCCCCAGAGGGATGGTCTTGGTGATGGGTGGGAATTCCAGGGAGAGAGATCTTTCCAGTCGTGCTGGGACTGGAGCCGGGGTAGGGGGGCCCTGGTGAGCCAGACCCCTGATCTGCAGAAGGGGCCTGGTCTGGGGGCAGGGGCAGGTGTGGAGTGGGGTCTCGAAAATGTGGGGAGAAAAGACAGGTTGGGGGGGGAAGGAGGGGCCTCCCTCGCCAGGTGCGCCCAGGTCAACGCGCCCTGGCTCTTGTCCGCAGCGCTCTGCAAGTCCTTCCGGAGCCAGGCTTTTCCGGGAAAGGGGAAAGATGGGTGGAATAGACTAACTTTATCTTTTAAAAAAAGTGTTGAAGAATCTTGTTAAAGAGTAAAACAAGCTTGTAAACATTCAGAAACGCACAATAGTTTTCTGTGAATCCTGCCATACGTTCTTCTGTGGATAGAAACATACGTGGAATTCTTTCCTCCCATCTGCCCTCCATGTGCTCCTTCAAGTGGATTGCCGCGGACGTTCCGTCTAAATTCCTAGAAGTGAAATTATTGGTGCCAAAGGTCTGCCCCTTGCCTTTGGAAAGTTAGGGAGCATCCCCCAGAGGGATGGTCTTGGCGAAGGGTGGGAATTCCAGGGAGAGAGATCTTTCCAGTTGTGCTGGGACTGGAGCTGGGGTAGGGGGTCCCTGGAGAGCCAGACCCCTGATCTGCAGAAGGGGCCTGGTCTGGGGGCAGGGGCAGGTGCGGAGTGGGGTCTGGAAAACGAGGGGAGAAAAGACAGGCTGGGGGGGAAGGAGGGCCCTCCCTCGCCAGGTGCGCCCAGGTCAGCGTGCCCTGGGGGCTTGTCCGCAGCGCTCTGCAAGTCCTTCCGGAGCCAGGCTTTTCGGGGAAAGGGGAAAGATGGGTGGAATAGATTAACTTTATCTTTTAAAAAAGTGCTGAAGAATCTTGTTAAAGAGTAAAACAAGCTTGTAAACGTTCAGAAACGCACGATAGTTTTCTGTGAATCCTGCCATACGTTTTCTGTGGATAGAAACATACGTGGAATTCTTTCCTCCCACCTGCCCTCCATGCGCTCCTTCAAGTGGATTGCTGTGGACGTTCCAGCCTAAATTCCTAGAAGTGAAATTATTGGTGCCAAAGGTCTGCCCCTTGCCTTTGGAAAGTTTGGACGAAGTTGTACCCAAATCCTCTGACTTTGCATCATCATGGGCAAGATGAATCTTTTTCATCCTCTGTAATCCGGTAGATAAAAATAAATGTCTTCCTTTCTTGATGTGTCCTGCGAGAAAGGAAATAGTTTTTCCATCAGTTTATCAACCGTTCCTGCTGCTTCTGTGAAGCGCCGTCTGCTTTTTCCATTAGATTGCTCGTCTTTTACTGACTGCCCTTTGCTCTTTGTGTATTTGTAGGATCTCTGTATATACGACACACCTTTTTACATCTTGCACACTGTTTTTGTGCTTTGAACCTTCTCCTAACGCAGTGGCTCGATGGGGTGACTTGAGGGAACTGCGGCCGTTCTCACCCCTGGCTCCTCTGTGTCCCAGGACCCTGTCATCACCACCGCGGGGTGACCGAGGGAGAGGGAGCCCCAGGCTGAGTCCCTGTCCAGGCTGACGGCCAGTGGGAAGTAGGCACCACCAGCACACACAGCCACAGCCCCTGGCCCGCAGACCCGGTGTCCGCTCAGGGCCCCTGGATGCAGATGCTGGGTCTTCTGGCACGCTCTCCGGCTGACCTGGCTGGAAGTAGGCAGCAGAAGGCGTCTGGTGGTTGATCAGACATCACCGGACCACTGGCAGGTTGGATTCCTGGGTGCAGGACACCATTCCCAGGGCGGGCAGGCTCTGAGCCTGCTGGCATCTTAGGTCCTGTCCCCAAGAGCTCCGGGGACCCCACGGTGGAGCTAGCTGAGCCTGTGCATCCAAGACCACTTCCAGCACCAGGAAAGAGCCTCACGAGGAGGAGCTGCTGGTAACCAAGCCTCTGGAGGGGGTGACGGCAGAGAAGGGGAACCGTGCTCGTTGCCTCTGGCGTGGACGTGTCCAGCGGGATCAGCGGCCAAGCAAAGGAGGGTGGTCTCGCTGCTCCCGGGGTTACACCCGGGTCACTCACGCTCCGCGGGAGACCTTGCAGTCAGTCATCCCTGGCCTGCCTCCCATGTCTTCTTGGTTTAAAAGCATCTTATTCCTTTCTCCTCATGTCAGGGAACCCATGACTGTGCCAGAGAGGATTAAACAGTATTCAGACATTCTTTTCTCAGGCAGTTACTCCCAGCTTATAGAAAGATGCGTTTAGTTCTTTCTCACGGGAGGTGTTCAAATGTCAAAGGGTGATGTTTGCTTTAAAAAAAAAAAAACAGCGTTATAAGTTCTGCCTTTGTGGGCGGGCGTTAAAAGTATGATGTTAGGTGTGTGTCATGCGAACAGACTGGTTTTCAGCTCTGATGGGCCACCGCCAGCCTGGGGTGCACCGGCCAGCTCTGCCGTGTAACGGGAGGTCGTGAGCCGGCCAGGCCTGTCAGCCGCACGCCAGCCGACGTTCGGACCCCAGGCGGGGGTCGCGTCGGTGAGTTCCTCCCAGAGGCTGCAGCTGAAGCCCGCTTCTTGCTAAGAACGTAGGCGGGATGGTGGTGATCAGGTCCCCTTTAGGAAGGTGACATCTGACCAAGGACCCCTGGAGGCCTTGCCGTGAATTCCCCCGGAGATCAGAAAGTGCAGGTGTGGCCGGCCTCGTTCTTTTGTGGCGGTTATGGGGCCATTCACGCCCCCGGTGGTAGCCCTCCGGTGTCATTTTGCCAGCGGCCTTTGTGCCGGGCCCATTCAGCCCGCCCCGCCATCTGAATGAGCACGGAGCTGCCGCTGTCATTGTCCCGAGGTTACTGATCAACCGCCTGCCCGCCGGCCCGCGAGGGGCTGCCCGTGTCCATGGTTACCGCCGCTGGAAAGTGATCCCAGAGCCCTGGGGGAGGGGCTTTAGCAGCTCCAGAGAGAGAGCGTCTCCAGCAGGCGGTTGAAACCCTGCACCGGGGTTTCACTGCCGCGTTGCTGCGGGCTTTCCCTGTGTCCTGTGTCCCCGGGGGCTAGGGGCTCAGCTCTCCTGTTAGGCCAGCGCTGTGGGCGAGGGGCTGAGATGGAGTTACAGCAGGAGAGGTCCTGACCAACGAAAGTCAAGCTGGGGCTAGGGGGCCGTCACTGCCGGGGTCTGGTGTGTTCCCGGGGAGAGCAGCAGGGAGGGCTTTGGCTCTAGGGAGGGGATGGGCAGACAGGGGAGGGGCTTCAAGCCCACCGGTCGGAAAGATCCAGAAGGGAGCTGGTGGAACCCTTGGCATCTGGCAGCTTGCGATTTTGAGCATCAGAAACAGAGGATGCTGGGAGATGGGGGCAAGGGTGGAGGGGCCGGGGGCACAGGGCAAGAAGACAAGGTGCAGCCTCATAAGCCCCTGCAGAATTCCCCGCGGTCGGGGGCTGGAGAGTGGTGCAGGTTCAGTCCTGTCTCATTCCTTGCTGTTATAGCCAAACAGTGACTGTCCTTGGGACAGGCAGGCTTCGGACGTGTATTCCAAGGTGCCTTGAAAATAGATGTGCAGAAGTGGATTTGCTGCTTCAAAGACAGTGTGTGTTTACATTTTGAATGAATTACCAAATTGTCTTCTAAAAACGCATCACTAGGTGACATCCTTGCCACTGGCTCAGAAGCTTGGTAATCTGTGTCTCCCCCTAAGCTCCGTGTTATCAATGTCTAAAACGTTCGCCAATCTGATGGGTGAAAAGTAGCCGTTTGTTGAATTTTTGCCCTTCTCTGGGTCCCTGGAGATGGAGTGTCTTTTCACATGTTTATCGGCCATTTGCATTTCTTCTTGGAAGGGGCCTGCCAATCCCTGGGCTCCCTTCCCCTGGTTTCTGGTGCGGTGTTTAGCATTCCCAGTCCCACGATTATAGAAATGTCCCATGTTTCATTTTTTAATTTTTTAAGAGTATTCCTGTCATGTATGGCTCTTTGGTTTGTTGAGTTACATGGGGCAATGGTGTAAGGTCAAGTTTACTTTCACCAGCGGTCTCAATGAGTTTTATTGGCGCAGCCCATCCCCTGCTCCTTGAAATGCCAGTCCCATCACAAAGTGCATGCCCACAGCCGGGTGAGCGGACCTGTTTCTCACCCCCTGCCGGGGCTGTTTGTCCCCACCCGGCTCGCTGTTTTAATGACTGATGCACTGTAGGTCTCCTGAGAGCCAGGGCCGCATAATTCCTCTCATTGTTTTCCTTTGTTTTTAAAAAAATATTTGCTTATTTTTCGTTTTTTGATGCGTGGAGTCTTGGTTGCAGCACTCTGGATCTTTCGTTGCAGGGCGCGAGCTTCTTTCAGTTATGGAGAGCTGGCTCAGTAATTGCGATGCAAGGGTTTAGTTGCCGCGAAGCATGTGGCATCGGAGTTCCCCGACCAGGGATGGAACCCAGGCCCCCTGCATTGGAAGGCGGATTCTTAGCCACTGGACCACCAACAAAATCCTTCTCTCATTGTTCTTTATCATGACTTTCTTGGGCTGTTCTTATGGGTTTTCTCTTCTGTGTGAGTATAAAAATACCTCTTAAGGCTTCAGTGAATAATAATAATTAAAAAAAAAAAACCCTGTAGGGATCTTGGTGTATTACATTGTGTATATGGATTACTTTGGGTCATGGGTTAACTAGTGGGCCCCTAGAAAATACATCTACCAGGAACCTGTAGGGGTGACCTTCTTTGGAAAAAAGGCCTTTGTGCATATAGTTAAGGGTCTCAGGGTGAGATGGGCTTGAACGAGGTGGGGCCCTGAGTGCAATGACAAGCCCCGAGGAGAGCAGAGCGGGACCCAGAGGGAGACGGCCGTGTGGGCTGAGGGTCACCGGCAGCACCAGAAGCGGGAAGAGGCAAAGAGCAGATGCTGTTTCAGAGCCTCTGGAGGGAGTCAGCTCCCCCAGCCAGACCTTGATTCCAGACCTCTGGCCTCCACGGCCCGAGGGAATGATCTCCTGTGCTGACGCCACCCAGTCTGTGGCGATTTGTTGTGGCAGGTCCAGGAGCCCAGTGTGCTCTGGTTCAGGGCGTGTCTTGTTCAGTCGCTAAGCCGTGTCTGCGACCCCGGGGACCGCAGCACGCCAGGCCGCCCTGTCCTTCACCGCTCCCGGAGCTCGCTCAAACTCAGGTCCATCGGGTCCGGGATGCCATCCAACCATCTCAGCCTCTGCTGCCCCCTTCTCCTGCCCCCAGTCTTTCCCGGCATCAGGGTCTTTTCCAGTGAGTCAGCTCTTGTCTTTCTGCCTTAGGAGCCTGGTCTGCGTCTCATCTCTCAACGTCGTCCTTTAGGTGCTGCAGTGAGATCAGTCGCCTCCTCCACAGACAGGCTTCATTTCAGGCTCACTCCCAGGGATCTCACGGGCTCTGTTGCTGTGGTGAGGACCCTGGTGACTTTGATTATATTTCTGGGTCCTGCTGGGCGCTGTGAGTAGTGGATTTGGGTGATGTTGCATCCAGCCGCCATCGCAAGCTCTCGAATTAAAGTAATTCCTCAACCGCTTCTCTAGGAGGGCTGCATACTGACTCAGACAACAAAGATTTGTTCCTTTCGTTCAGATATATCCTGTCTCCTGTTTTTTTCTGTCTTACTTTGTGATCAGGTGGCTTTTCCTCGCTCAGACCCTCTGTGGCCCCTGTTCATTTGCTAACAGACTGGGCTAGGATCTCCTGGCATGAAGTCCAAGAGCCCTGTGGTGCCACTCGGTGCCACTAATAACTTAGCTTGTATCACCCAATCAGTATTACTGGAGACCAGACCTTTGATTTGGGTTCTGAATTTGCAACATTGTGCTGGAAGTCAGCCAATACAATAAAACAAGAAAAAAATACTTGTAAACATAACACTGTTATTATTATGAATAATAAAATCTATAAATAATAACATTGTTATTATTCACAGATGATGTGATTACATACAAAGAACATCCAAAAGAATCTGCAGGTAAACGGTTAATAATAAGGGCTTCAATAGGATTGCTGGATGCTTGGGTAATATATGAAATCAAATGCATTCCTGTGTACCAGCAGTAAATGGTAAATGAAATAAGATGTATCATTTTCCATAGCAGGAAAGATCAGATAACTAGAAATAAATCTGATAAAAGATGGACAGAAAACTCTAAAATGTTACTGTGAGAAGTTCAGATGGACTTAAGTACGTGAAGGAGGGATTGGCTGTGTTCTTGGATTAGAAAACTCAATACTGCAGAAATGGCATTTCCCCCCAGACTGATGCATAGATTCAGAGCAATAAGGCCGCCCTGTCCTTCACCGCTCCCGGAGCTCGCTCAAACTCAGGTCCATCGGGTCCGGGATGCCATCCAACCATCTCAGCCTCTGCTGCCCCCTTCTCCTGCCCCCAGTCTTTCCCGGCATCAGGGTCTTTTCCAGTGAGTCAGCTCTTGTCTTTCTGCCTTAGGAGCCTGGTCTGCGTCTCATCTCTCAACGTCGTCCTTTAGGTGCTGCAGTGAGATCAGTCGCCTCCTCCACAGACAGGCTTCATTTCAGGCTCACTCCCAGGGATCTCACGGGCTCTGTTGCTGTGGTGAGGACCCTGGTGACTTTGATTATATTTCTGGGTCCTGCTGGGCGCTGTGAGTAGTGGATTTGGGTGATGTTGCATCCAGCCGCCATCGCAAGCTCTCGAATTAAAGTAATTCCTCAACCGCTTCTCTAGGAGGGCTGCATACTGACTCAGACAACAAAGATTTGTTCCTTTCGTTCAGATATATCCTGTCTCCTGTTTTTTTCTGTCTTACTTTGTGATCAGGTGGCTTTTCCTCGCTCAGACCCTCTGTGGCCCCTGTTCATTTGCTAACAGACTGGGCTAGGATCTCCTGGCATGAAGTCCAAGAGCCCTGTGGTGCCACTCGGTGCCACTAATAACTTAGCTTGTATCACCCAATCAGTATTACTGGAGACCAGA
Source organism: Madoqua kirkii (assembly GCA_006408675.1). NCBI lineage: Eukaryota > Metazoa > Chordata > Mammalia > Artiodactyla > Bovidae > Madoqua > Madoqua kirkii. Next base: position 8,520 of record SJYC01061999.1, read on the forward strand.
CCTTTGATTTGGGTTCTGAATTTGCAACATTGTGCTGGAAGTCAGCCAATACAATAAAACAAGAAAAAAATACTTGTAAACATAACACTGTTATTATTATGAATAATAAAATCTATAAATAATAACATTGTTATTATTCACAGATGATGTGATTACATACAAAGAACATCCAAAAGAATCTGCAGGTAAACGGTTAATAATAAGGGACTTCAATAGGATTGCTGGATGCTTGGGTAATATATGAAATCAAATGCATTCCTGTGTACCAGCAGTAAATGGTAAATGAAATAAGATGTATCATTTTCCATAGCAGGAAAGATCAGATAACTAGAAATAAATCTGATAAAAGATGGACAGAAAACTCTAAAATGTTACTGTGAGAAGTTCAGATGGACTTAAGTACGTGAAGGAGGGATTGGCTGTGTTCTTGGATTAGAAAACTCAATACTGCAGAAATGGCATTTCCCCCCAGACTGATGCATAGATTCAGAGCAATCCTAACCAAACCCACAGGGTTTTTAGGGAAATTGGAAAAAAATGGACAAGTTGGTTGTGAAACATATGTAAATGTATGCAAATTTGGGCTTCCCTGCTGGCTTAGGCAGTAAAGAATTCATCTGCAGTGCAGAAGACCCAGGATCAGTCCCTGGGTTGAGAAGATCCCCTGAAGAAGGGAAAAGCCGCCCACTCTCGTACTCTTGCCTGGAGAATTCCATGGAGAGAGGAGCCTGGCAGACTATAGTCCATGGCGTCAAAAAGAGTCGGACACAACTGAATGACTAACACACACACACATGTAAATTTACATATATAGATTGCATGTTAATTTACATATAAGCTCACAGGTAAATGGAATCGTATGTAAACTTTGTTGGTACATAATATTGGCCAAGAAGATCCAAGACAACCTTGAAGGACGAGGAGGGTGGACTTGGTCGGCTACGTGTCAGGCTTGTTACAAAGCCATTGTGATTAAGAGGGTCGCCAGGGATAGCTAGATAGATAGGCCAGGTGAACTGACCGGAGAGCCCGGGAAGCAGGCTCTGCACGTTCAAAAGCTTAACTGATCAAGTAGCAAAGAGCAAACGAGAACGCAGAAGAGCTGAGTTGCTCTCCGTGAGGGTCTGTCCTGTGCCTGCCATTGGTCTTCTGGATGTGCCGCATTCCGAATATCCTCTGTTGACCCGTCTTAAGTTGTACTGACTTCCTCATCAGCTGGGCCTATGCTGCTCCATCTAAGTTGGCAGGTCCCTTGCTCACAGGCAGGGGTCCTGCATGACGGTTTCTCCAAGCACCCGGGCACCCCGATGGCATGTCACGTCCTCACCCAGCTTATCCTTCTGTCCCTGGAGGCCTTCGGGCCCAGCTAACTTTCCAGATAGAGGGACCCGTCCCTGGGGCTCCTCGTGGGCAAGTGAGAGAGAGGACGCGGACCAGAGTCACTGTGTGGTGGCTGCTGCTGACCGCCAGGGATGCTGCTCCTGTCCCAGGGCAGGGGACAGTCCCACGCGACAGAGAAGGAGCCCACCCCAGTGTCCACGGTGCCCGGGTGGAGAAGTCCGACTTCAGGAGATGTACCGTGCGGATTTCAGCTGAGCTCCTTCCTGCGCTGGGGTAAGGGTGTCCTGACTCCCTCCTACCTGCAAGAGGCAGCGAGTGTGAGAAGGTCCCCTGACCGGACATGGGCTTGTGTCTTCACACACCATTAGCCAGTTAGGTGACCCTGGGCAAGTCACGTAAACTCCTGACCCTCTGAGGCCTGGTCAGCGCTGCCCAGGAGGATCATATGGGGAATTTGATGACATTCCCAGGGTCAAGCCAGGCTGGGCGCTGGGTCGTGGCTGGTGGATGAGGAAACCCCGTCTGTGTCTGGAGCATGGGCGGCTGCATCAGCGGAAAGGCTCTCAAGGCGATCCCCAGCCCCCAGGTCTGCAGGCTGCAGCCCGTGCCCTGGGAAGTGGTTGTGGGAGGCCATCTGGGGTCACCTGGCGTTTCACCCTAGGTCGTATCTCGAAGGTATTTTTTGAGTAAAATGCTTGTGGCCCTGGAGTGCACAGGTGAGCTTTTATTTATCTCTTACTGTGACATAAACCGTCGGGGCTGAGAATAGGAATGTTTAGGTGGCGGCCGCAGGCGGAGTGTTCAGGGGCCCAGCTCGGCTAGAAGCTCTCCCGATTGCCCCTCCAGAAGCCGTTCTCTGCCTCTTTCTCATCAGGTGCACAGCCGGGGGCAGGACCCCGAGTGTCTGGGGGCTCTTCCAGCGGGAGAACAGGGCCCCACGCCAGGCCTCTGAGTGGGGGTGCCCGGGGGTCCCTGGCGCTCTTTGTACATTGAAAGCCAGGCTTCGGGAAGCGCCCCATTTGCTCGTGGCAAGTGGGGCGAAGAAACTGAGAACGGCGGGGGAAGGGCCAGCTCTCGCACCCACCAGGCAGAGCAGCTGCACCCCTGGCCTGAAGGCTCATCCTGGGAACCCCCAGCCCCAGCATGTTTCTTCCCGGACAGACTGAACACGGCTCTCGGAGACCTGGGCCCGGGCTCATCTCTGAGTTGGGAAGGCCGGGCCGCCGGGGCCCCTTGGAATCTCAGCAGTGTCTGCCCCCCAATTACAAGGGGCGGGACGGCCGTGCGGCACCTGCAGAGGCCTGGGCGCCCCAGCTTGGGCCTCCTTGTCTCCCGCGGTCATTGAACCCTTCACGTTGGTGATAAATGATGGTCTCGGTGCCCCCGGAGCTGAGCGTGGGAAAGTCAGGCCCTGGGTTAATAGTTAAAAGCGCCCTCGTCAGAAAGGCATCCGCCACCCCTACTGCTGGGCCAGGCACGGCTGCCCCAGGATCCTGACCGGCTGGCCCTCTGGGCTGTAACAAGGAGAGGAATTGGGGACTACAGCCATCTGTTGGTTAACACGTTGAAACAAAGAAAAACCACTCAAGCCTCTCTGACTGGTCGCACACTGAAAGTAATGATTCGCTTCGGGAGAACGAGTTTCCTGGCAGGTAATCTTTCAGATCAGTGTGTAATCAGCAGGAAGGAGGCTGGCCCCGCCCTGGGGTGTGGGTGCTTCTGGGCACCTGGGCCCATTTACCCCTCCTGCCTCTGAGACTCCAGGTGCCGCCTGCTGAGAAGAGTGCCATCTCGGTGCCGAGGAGCAGTCCCCTTGCCACCCGGTGCCGTGACACACAGGGACAGGTAACGCCAGGGCCAAGGGTGTGTGGACCAGTGACCCTCACCCAGCTGCCCGACCAGTGCCCGTCCTCCTGCAGGCCCCTCCCTCGAGACCATCTCACCCTGGACACCCCTCCCACTCCATACACCCCCATCTGCGCCTCGGATGCCTCCCAGGCTGCGATTGTCCGCAGCTCCGCCTGTCGCCCCCACCAGACTGAGGGCTCCTTGAGACACCCCTGTGGGTTTTCCTCTCCGAGATCTGGGCCTAGAGCACAGAGGGCTGCAAGGATTGGCTGAATTAATGACAATTTTAATTAGTTTCTTTGAGTTTAGCTTGCAGATTAGGTCGTTAAAAAGGCTTATTATCCCAAACAATTTTAAATTATAAATGAGTTGTGAATGTCGTAGTCGCAGTAATTCCTGAGTGAAATTACATACATCCTTTCTAGGACCCTTGGGGGAACATAAGAGGGAAATCCAATTTGTTGTTTTTAAGTCATCTCTTAATCACTTAATAACAGGAAATCTGATATTAGATTAATCTCTTCCTTCATTTAGACCCATGCTAAAGGCGCCACTGGGAGACCTTGGAGATGGCGTTCTCCTTTGGAATCTCGGAATTGTGTGTGCCCGTGTGTATATGTGTGTGTGTCTGTGTGTGCGTGCGTCTGTGTCTGCACCTGTGTGTGTGTGTGTCTGTGTGTGTGCGCCTGTGTGTGTGCGCCTGTGTGTGTGTGCGCCTGTGTGTGTGTCTGTGTGTGTGTGTGTCTGTGTGTGTGTGCGTCTGTGTGTGTATGGAGGAGGGGAGGGCTGGAAGTCTCTGGCCCAGCACAGAGCAGGTGCTCCTGGGAGCCAGGAGGTGGCCTGCAGGGCAGGGAACACAGGTGTGACCCCTGCCTTCGGGGAACAGGGCTGGACAGGTGGGTGGGAGGGACGAGAGGCCAGAGAACATTCCTGACGAGTGACTTTACCGAGTGCCTGCAACAGGAGAGCGCCTTAGCAGTAGCGCAGAGTGGGCCGCGGCGCGCGTGACCCTGTCCCAACGGACTCTTGAATCTTTCTCGAGTGTTTTCCCCTTCCAGTGACTCCAGAGCAGACCCACAGCTCATTAGCTTCCAGGAAAGGCAGGAAGGTGGCCGCCAACAAAGGCCGCAGGAGGAGACTCCCAGAGCGGCGGTGAGGAAGGAGGACCCGTCCTCCCCTGGAGCCGCACAGAGGAGGCGGAGATGTGGCTCCACCCGTTGAATCCCGGAACCTGGTTTCGCCATTTGGACCGAGAGGAAAGAGGCCTGAAAGCGAATCGCGAGACTCAACTCCAGAAAGACATTTAAGACGCAGTAAAGGCAGGAGAAGAAAGGGCGTCGGAGCTCACACGCCCGCTGTTTGCTGAAAGAGGTGTTTTCCCGGGAGGGCTTGGTGACTTTTCTCTCGCACTTCGTCTGATTTCTGGTTAATTATCTAGAATGGCTGGGTCTTGCCCTTCTTAGGTCATGCAAAATCGGTCTCTTGAAATTTAGGGTTGGAATGTTCTTAGCAAATACTTAACCAGAAAAAAGAAAAAAAACCCTGCTTTTCTGCTCCGGGCAGTTTCAGTGTATCAAGTTGTAGGCCAATATTTGATCTTTTCCCCCAAAGAAAATGAGGCTTCCCTGGTAGCTCAGCTGGTAAAGAATCCGCCTGCCATGTAGAGGCTGGGTCTTACCCTTCTTAGGTCATGCAAAATCGGTCTCTTGAAATTTAGGGTTGGAATGTTCTTAGCAAATACTTAACCAGAAAAAAGAAAAAAAACCCTGCTTTTCTGCTCCGGGCAGTTTCAGTGTATCAAGTTGTAGGCCAATATTTGATCTTTTCCCCCAAAGAAAATGAGGCTTCCCTGGTAGCTCAGCTGGTAAAGAATCCGCCTGCCATGTAGGAGACCCTAGTTCGATTCCTGGGTCAGGAAGTTCTCCTGGAGAAGGGGAACTTCAGTATTTATGGGCTTCCCTCGTAAAGAATCCGCCTGCAATGTGGGGGACCTGGGTTTGATCCCTGGGTTGGGAAGATCCTCTGGAGGAGGGCAAGGCAACCCACTCCAGTTTTATTGCCTGGAGGTCCATGGAGATGCAGAGAGTCAGCCACAAGAGTGACTAGGCACAGGGCACATTGCCCCAAAGAGAATGATGCGTGGGGTCTTCACTCGGTTGGAGGGAAGGGCCTCGGGACGTGGCAGAGATGATCCGTTGCTGTTGGTGGGTGGTTGTCCCCCTGATGGGGGCCAGGCCAGGTGTTTACTATCCCGGGAGCACGGGGGTGAGCTCGTAGAGAGTGTCAGTCCAGCATCTCCAAGGGCCACGTGGTGTGAGGGCAGCTGCCTCCCTCATGGGGAGCCTGAGCTGCCCCCTCTGACTTGGGGAGCTCAGGCACCAAGGGGCCAGGGCCTTAACATAACCTCCCAGTGGCATTTGTAACTCAGAAGAGGGTTCAGTGAAGTTACTCTGCCAGGGACTTCAGGGCCCCTGAGGGCGTTGCTGGTAGGAGGCCGGGAGGGTAACCCTAGTCCCCATTGGATGCTCTGCCCTGTCTCTTGAGGAAGGGTAAGCCTGCAGCGGCTGCTACCATGGGCTGGGCTGGAGGGCTGGTCCTGTTCTGTGCTGGGGCCCTGCAGGTGAGGGGGCGGGCCGGATGGGTGCCCCGCACTCTGCCCAGGTGCCAAGCCCCCCCCACCCCCCACTGCAGCTCCCTCCCTGCAGCCTCATTCCCTGGGTTTCTGGACTGAGACCCCTCTCTGCAAGTGCTCAGAGCCAGGCGGGGTCCAGGGTCACAGGTGTGTCCCAGCCAGGCAGAGTCTGGGGACCCAGGAGCGTCCTGGGTTTTGTCTGGCATTATGCACGCTGTGCTCAGCTCTGCGCTGTCTTAGCTGGAGGCAAGGGAAGCGGAATCTGAGGCGGTGGCTTCCAGCCGTCTTTGTTGTAGCCCATTTGCTCGTAAATAGGTACAAATTATTGGTATTAGAAACCCTCGCAGCTCCTCTCCTCATTAAGCCCTGTAGTTAATAATTATTTTCTCTCTGGAAAGCCTTCGTGGGAAACAGCGGAGGAGACGTGGGAGGCTGCCTTCCTCCCGGAGGCCAGAGGCAGGGTGTCCTGGGCGTCCCGGAGCCCCACGCCCTGGGCCCGGGGCAGCAGCCTGAGCCGTGGGAGAAGCAGAGGGGGTCACGGCTCACGAGAGCAGACTCGGCCCCATAGCCCTCCCGGGGCCTCGGGGAGAGCCTGCCGTCCCGCCTTCCCTGTGGGGAGCCAGGAGCCCAGGATCACCGCAGAGGTGGGCGGCGGGGTGGGGCTGGCCGGGCAGCGTGGGATCGGGGACTGCTGTGACCCGGGGGTCACGCTGCGACAGTCTTGTCTCTTCTGTTCGTTGAAGCCGTCCGAGGCCCACCCGGATTCCAGAGGAAGGGGACACCCGTTCACCTGTGGGTGGGAGGAGGTCGCCACATTTGTGGCCGTTTTAAAACCACACACCCCTCAATCCCATCACTGCCCAGACAGAGCAGACCTCACCTCCTTCCTGTCTGGGAACTGGATCCCTGTTCAAGCCTGAAGCCTCAGGCCTGCCGCTTCGCGCCTTTCCATCAGCCCATGCCCCTCCCATTCCCTTCACAGCGCTCTCACTGTTGATCTGAAACAGTTCAAAGCTAGGCGGTAACAAGGGCAGTAACACTCAGGCGCCTGCAGTACAGCCTTCCCCGTCCCGAAGCCCCTGGGGGCACCGCCCAGTCCCGTCCTGGTTTTTGTTTTGGCTCCGGGCCACGTGGTCCTAGTTGTTAGGACTCCCGTCCATGGCCCTTAGCTGCTTTCCCCAAATCCCGAAGTCTGAAAGTCAAAGTCAGTTCAGTTCAGTTCAGTTGCTCAGTGGCGACTCTTTGCGACCCCACGGACTACAGCACACCAGGCCACCCTGTCCATCACCAGCTCCCAGAGTTTACTCAGACTCATGTCTGTTGAGTTGGTGATGCCATCCAATCATTTCATCCTCTGTTGTCCCCTTCTCCTCCCACCTTCAATCTTTCCCAGCATCAGGATTTGTAAAAATGAGTCAGCTCTTCATGTCAGATGGCCAAAGTATTAGAGCTTCAGTTTCAACATTAGTCCTTCCAATGAATATTCAGGACTGATCTCCTTTAGGATGGACTGGTTGGATCTCCTTGCTGTCCAAGGGACTCTCAAGAGTCTTCTCCAACACCACAGTTCAAAAGCATCAGTTCTTCGGCGATCAGCTTTCTTCATAGTCCAACTCTCACATTCATACATGACTACTGGAAAACCCACAGCTTTGACTAGACAGACCTTTGTTGGCAAAGTAATGTCTCTGCTTTACAATATGCTGTCTAGGTGGGTCATAACTTGTCTTCCCATGAGCAAGCGTCTTTTAATTTCATGTCTGCAGTCACCATCTGCAGTGACTTTGGAGCCCAAGAAAAAAAAGTCTGCCAGTGTTTCCACTGTTTCTCCATCTATTTGCCATGAAGTGATGGAACCAGATGCCATGATCTTCGTTTTCTGAATGTTGAGCTTTAAGCCAACTTTTTCACTCTCCTCTTTCACTTTCATCAAGAAGCCCTTTAGTTCCTCTTCACTTTCTGCCTTAAGGGTGGTGTCATCTGCACATCTGAGGTGATTGATATTTCTCCCGGCAATCTTGATTCCAGCTTGTGCTTCTTCCAGCCCAGCATTTCTGATCATGTCCTCCACATATAACTTAATTAAGCAGGGTAACAATATGCAGCCTTGATGTACTCCTTTCCCAATTTGGAACTGGTCTGTTGTTCCATGTCCGATTCTAACTATTGCTGCTTGACCTGCGTACAGATTTCTCAGGAGGCAGGTCAGGTGGTCTGGTATTCCCATCTCTTTCAGAATTTTCCACAGTTTATTGTGATCCACACAGTCAAAGGCTTTGGCATAGTCAGTAAAGCAGAAAGAGATGTTTTTCTGGAACTCTCTTGCTTTTTCCATGATCCAGCGGATGTTGACAATTTGACCTCTGGTTCCTCTGCCTTTTGTAAATCCAGCTTGAACGTCTGGAAGTTCATGGTCCATGTACTGTTGAAGCTTGGCTTGGAGAATTTTGAGTATTACTTTACTAGCATGTGAGATGAGTGCAATTGTGCGGTAGTTTGAGCATTCTTTGGCATTGCCTTTCTTTGGAATTGGAATGAAAACTGACCTTTTCCAGTCCTGTGGCCACTGCTGAGTTTTCCAAATTTGCTGGCATATTGAGTGCAGCACTTTCACAGCATCATCTTTTAGGATTTGAAACAGCTCAGCTGGATTTCCAAAAGTCCCACTAGTTTTGTTTGTAGTGATGCTTCCTAAGGCCCACTTGACTTCGCATTCCAGGATGTCTGGCTCTAGGTGGGTGATCACACCATCGTGATTATCTGGGTCGTGAAGATCAAAAATTCATTTGGCAGCAAAGCCAGACTCAGACCAATGGGAGGCTGTTGACAGATTTGATCCTTGTTTGTGTGACTGTTCACCCGCTGTCTGCAAGAGGATTAACCATTCAAAGGCAAGATCAGTTGTTATATAAAATGGAATATGCACTGTTTGTAAGTTCCATATTAAAAAACTCCTGAATTCCAGAAACACCTGGACCCAGAGGTTCCAGGCGAAGGACCCTACCCTGTCTCGTTAGGTTGTGTCTGTGTCTGGAGTCTGTGTACACGGCGCCCGCTGTGTGTCTTTACTGACGGCCTGCCCTTCCACTCGGCACCCGTGTTGGCATTTCAAGTTGTAGCTGGTTCCTTTCCACTGTTGCATGGCGTTTCATCCTGTGAACATTCCATTCTTTTTTTAAAATTTCACGTATTTTGGCTGCGCCAGGTCTGGGTTGCCACATGCGGGATCTTCGATCTTGGTTGTGACTTGCGGAGTCTTTAGTCCAGGCTTGCAGGATCCAGCTCCCTGACCAGGGGTCAAACCCGTGTCCCTTGCACTGGAAGGCAGATTCTTCGCCACTGGACCGCCAGGGAAGTCCCCGTTCCACTGGATCTCTTCTGCTGTGATCCCCCTGGAGTGCCTCCTCTGAAAGTTGCTGCCCGTCGAGCCTGAGGGTTAGGTGACTCCGGGGTTTTGCAGAGTGATTGGACGATTCACTTTCCACCAGCAGCGAGCAGCCGTGCCTCCCTGGTACGGGCCTGCCATCCCTCGTGGGAGCCTGGCTTCTTCGTTTTGCCAGTCTTTGGGTGTAAGCTGGTATCTCACTGTCGTTTGGATTTGCATTTCTCAGACTGCCGGTGATGTCGAGCATCTTTACATTTGTTTTAGGGCTGGGTATCTTCCAGTTTGTGGCATGTCTCGTCATTAATTTTTAAAATCGTATTCTTTGTATAGTTTTTCTAGTTAATATCAAAATGAACACTTTTTCCCTTTAAGAACATGATTCATGTCTTAGGAAATCCTTATCTGCCTCAGATCATAAACAGTAGTTCTGTACAATTCCTTCTAAAATAGATGTTCCCTTTCATACTACCGTCCTTAATTCCCTGGAATTGCCTTTTGTGTTCAGTGTGAGACAGCAATCTGGTGTCATTTGGTCTAGGGTTTCCCTGGTGAGTCAGCAGGTAAAGAATCTGCCCACCAAGGCTGGAGACACAGGAAATACAGGTTCAATCCCTGGGTCCGGAAGATCCCCTGAAGAAGGAAATGGCAACCTACTCTAGTATTTTTTGCCTGGAAAATTTCATGGACAGAGGAGCCTGGCAGTCTGCAGCCCGTGGGGGTCTCAAGTCGGACACGACTTAGTGACTTAACAACAGATAGATGGCCCCGCGGCCACTTGTGGAATGTTCCTCTCTTACGTGCCATTTTCCTGTGCTCGTGGGTCGGATTCTGGTTTCTGTCCTTGCCGTAGGTTGCTCCGTGTCAATCCCCTCCAAATACCGTGGACTCGGACGAGCACTCACGTCTCCTGCAAGCTGTCCCCCTCACCCTGCTTGGCTGTGCTGGTCTGTCTGTCTTCCTTGTGGATTACAGACTGTCTTGCCAGTTCTGTGAGGGACCCTTTTGGGACCCACACAGATAAGGCAGTGATTCTTATGTCAGTTAGAGGAGAACGGCTGCCCTTTCCATGTTGGATTTTCCTATCAACGAATGTGGTTGGATCATCTTTGTTTCTGCCAGTAGTTCAGTTCAGTTCAATTCAGTCGCTCAGTCGTGTCCAACTCTTTGCGACCCCATGAATCGCAGCATGCCAGGCCTCCCTGTCCATCACCAACTCCCAGAGTTCACTCAGACTCACGTCCATCGAGTCCGTGATGCCATCCAGCCATCTCATCCTCTGTTGTCCCCTTCTCCTCCTGCCTCCAATCCTTCCCAGCCTCAGAGTCTTTTCCAATGAGTCAACTCTTCGCATGAGGTGGCCGAAGTACTGGAGTTTCAGCTTCAACATCAGTCCTTCCAAAGAACACCCAGGGCTGATCTCCTTCAGAATGGACTGGTTGGATCTCCTTGCTGTCCAAGGGACTCTCAAGAGTCTTCTCCAACATCACAGTTCAAAAGCATCAATTCTTTGGCACTCAGCCTTCTTCACAGTCCAACTCTCACATCCGTACATGACCACAGGAAAAACCATAGCTTTGACTAGGCAGACCTTTGTTGGCAAAGTAATGTCTCTGCTTTTGAATGTGCTGTCTAGGTTGGTCATAACTTTTCTTCCAAGGAGTAAACGTCTTTTAATTTCATGGCTGCAGTCACCATCTGCAGTGACTTTGGAGCCCTGAAAAATAAATTCTGCCACTGTTTCCACCGTTTCTCCATCTATTTCCCGTGGAGTGATGGGACCAGATGCCATGATCTCCGTTTTCTGAATGTTGAGCTTTAAGCCAACTTTTTCACTCTCCTCTTTCACTTTCACCAAGAGGCTTTTTAGTTCCTGTTCACTTTCTGCCATAAGGGTGGTGTCATCTGCATATCTGAGGTGATTGATATTTCTCCTGGCAATCTTGATTCCAGCTTGTGCTTCTTTCAGCCCAGCGTTTCTCATGATGTACTCTGTATAGAAGTTAAATAAGCAGGGAGACAACATACAGCCTTGACGTACTCCTTTTCCTATTTGGAACCAGTCTGTTGTTCCATGTCCAGTTCTAACTGTTGCTTCCTGACCTGCATACAGGTTTCTCAAGAGGCAGGTCAGGCGGCCTGGTAGTCCCATAATAGTAGTTTATCTTTTTATTCTGTTTATAAAGGGCTTCTGTATCTCATTAGATTAGTTCTTAGGTGCATTCTGTTTGTTCTATTGTAAATGATTTTTTAAAAGTGTGTTGTATGAGACTTGTACAGGAAACGCACCAGATCTTTTTTCTTTTTTTCGGCAACCTTTGAGATTTGAAAAACATTTCCTTTTTAGTTTTGGCCACGCCACGTGGCATGCCGGGCCTTAGTTCCCCAGCCAGGGATGGAATCCACACCTCTGCACTGGGAGTGTGGAGTCTCACCTGCTGGAACCTGGTAGTCCCATAATAGTAGTTCATCTTTTTATTCTGTTTATAAAGGGCTTCTGTATCTCATTAGATTAGTTCTCATGTACGGTCTGTTTGTTCTATTGTGAATGATTTTTTAAAGTGTGTTGTATGAGTCTTGTACAGGAAACGCACCAGATCTTTTTTTCTTTTTTTCGGCAGCCTTTGAGATTTGAAAAACATTTCCTTTTTAATTTTGGCCACGCCACGTGGCATGCCGGGCCTTAGTTCCCCAGCCAGGGATGGAATCCACACCTCTGCACTGGGAGTGTGGAGTCTCACCTGCTGGACCGCCAGGGAATCCAGATGCTCCTGTCTCGCCCCTTAGCTCCCTTGCTCTGTGCTCTGGTGCAGTCTGACGAGTTGCCTGCAGAGGCTGTGGAGTGCTCTGTGTCGTTCATCGTACGATCTGTGAGTAATGATACGAAATCTTCACTCACTGTTCATTCCCATGGCGCCGACTAGGCCTCCAGGACGACTGGGAAGTGGACGTAGTGGCCACCTCTGTTGAGTGTGAGGTTTGCCATTGTGTTTTCATCATTTGAAGGCAGTATCCGTCTCTCCATTGTTTGATAGCATCTGTGTTAGGAGTCATTGCAATATTGTACTGAATCTTTTCCTCTATTTATTGAGATGCAAATATGCTTTTTATAAAAAAGTGTGGTGTTATGTTAGCACATTTTCAAATGTTAAATTCTTAAGATAAATCCAACTTGGTTTTGATACATTGTTTTATTGTTAATACATTAGTAGATGTCATTTTGTTTTATATTTAATAGTTATTAGATTTCATTTTCTGTTTTATTTTTAATACATTATTAGATTTCATTTCGTTTCCTTTTTCTTTCCAGTGCTCTCCTTGTTTGATTTTTGTCTTTTTTTATAGTTTTGTTTGTTTATTTTTGGCTGTGCTGGGTCTTCGTTGCTTTTCTCTAGTTGTGGTGCTCTTCTCTCGTTGGGGTGACGGGCTCCTCCTTGCGGGGGCTCCTCTTTGGGGAGGTTCCTCCTGGCGGGGGCTCCTCCTGGCGGGGCACGGGGCCTAGGGTGTGAGGGCCTAGCAGTTGTGGCTTGCAGGCGCCCGGGCTCAGGAGCCGGTGGCTCACCGGCCTTGTGGCTCTGTGGCACGAAGGGTCTTCCTGGGCCAGGGTTCGCTCTCCTGTCTCCCGCACTGGCAGGAGGATTCTTAACCCCTGAGCCCGGGAAGCCCCCTCCTTGTCTGCTGCTGGTGTCAAGGTTACGGTAACCTCACAGGATGGGATCTTTCACAGCTGCTGTAACGAGTGACCGCAAGCATGCTGGCTGGAGAGGACCCGGATTTAGCCTCGCTCAGTTCGCTGGGTTAGGAGTCCGGCACAGTCTCACTGGGAAGAAACCGGATTGTGGCGGGCTGCGCTCCTCCTAGACGCTCCGGGGGGACTCTCCCCCGGCTCCTCCAGCAGCCAGAGGCGCCACCGCAGGCTCGGGCCTCGCCCCGTCTGCGCAGCGGCAGTGCGGCCTCCCCGTGCAGCCTCTTTCTCCACTGTCTTCTCTTCCGCTTCTCAGGACCCTGTGGTCACACTGGGCCCAGTTGGATGGTCTCCCTGTTTCAAGGTCAGCCTACCAGCAGCCTGACCCTTCGCCACGTAGCATGGTACAGTCACGGTTCCGGGCCTCTGGACTGGGCCTCATTTGGGGAGGTAAAGCATTATTTTGCCCGCCACACAAAGCCAGAAAGATGTACGTGCGCGCCAAGTAACAGCAGGAGGTCCCCCCTCTCCTGTCCCCCGGGATCGCCACCAGGGCCCACGTCTCCGGCCCAGAGGCTGCCTGGGTCTCCTGCTTCTTTGGAACCTCCCGGCTGCTCGCGAGCTGCGGTGACTGAAGAGTCCCGGCAGCGCCCCTGGGCTCAGCAGCCTGCGGCTGGGCTGGGTTTGCACGTTTCTTAACAGTCTCATCTTTACTGCCCACAGCAGTCTCGGGCTGACCTGCCTGGGGCCGCAGGACATGTGAGTGACCCTGATCACCCTGGAGGCCTTGCTCAGCTCGGAGCTGGGCAGGGTAGGGCACTCACTGGTTCTTTTTCCCCCCAGTTTTCTGAAACCAGAGGATGATTACTTTACAGTACCGTCGTGGTTTTTGCCGTGAATCGGCGTTGGTGTATACGTGTTCCTCCCTCCTGAACCCCCGGCCCCCTGCCCACCCCATCCTCCAGGCTGCCACAGAGCGCCGGCTCTGGATCCCTGCGTCGTACATCGAGCTCCCACTGGCGGTCTATTTTACCTGTGGTGATTCTTCTGAATCATCCCACCCTCTCCCCGGCGACAGTGTCTAAAAGGTCCGTGTCTCCTTTGCTGCCCTGCAAGTGCACAGACCAAGAAGAAAACCAGAGCTGAAAAGACACGTGTACCCAGCGTGCACTGCAGCCCGCTTACAACAGCCGGGACACGGGCGCAAGCTGGCTGCCCGTCACCCGGTGAGCGGATGGGGAAGCTGTACGTAAACGCAGTGGGACCTTACTCAGCTGTAGAAAGGAATGAGTTTGAGCCACTAGGTCTTTGAAACCCATTTGGACCTGAGTCTTTGCTGTGGGGGAGCTTTGCCCCTTTTCCTGGGACGGGACGGAAGGGTGGCCTCTCTGGCTCTGGCAGGGAAGAGAGAGGCCGGACTGACTCCACGTTGGCCCCGACGGTGCAGGGAAGCCCCACTGCCCTGCGGGAGGCATGGAGCCCCTGGGCCGTCCTGCCTGACGCCCAGCTCCCGGGCCTCACCCCCAATCTCAAGCCAGAAGAAGAGTCCAGAACCCTCCGTGTGGTCTCCCAGAGCAGGGCTGCCAGCTAGGTGTGATTCTGCCCCCAGTGGACGTCTGCCGAGGCCTGGAGATGTCTGTGGTTGGGGCCGCTCAGGGGTGGGTGACCGCCTGGCCTGGGAGTGCTGCTTCGCACCCTGTAGCGCCGGGCCGGCCCCCAGCCGCAAGTCACCCACCCCTACCCTGAGCGCCCCTGCTGCTGCCCACAGTGCGGGGCCCCGGCCCCATGCTGAAGGCCCTGCTTCACGGCCGTTCTCCCCCGAATCGCAACACGGCCTCTGGCCCCAGTGAGCAGTGTGGGAAGATCTGACTGCTGGCTTCCTGTTCAGCCAGCGAGGCTGCGCGTAGTTCAGCTGGTGCTGGAAATAAAACAAAACCCGGGAGCGACACCGGTCCCTGACAAAACGCTCCCCAAGATCCCATCGGAGGGCCCGCCCCTGTGTTTTCACTGAAGAAAACCAGAGCTGAAAAGACACGTGTACCCAGCGTGCACTGCAGCCCGCTTACAACAGCCGGGACACGGGCGCAAGCTGGCTGCCCGTCACCCGGTGAGCGGATGGGGAAGCTGTACGTAAACGCAGTGGGACCTTACTCAGCTGTAGAAAGGAATGAGTTTGAGCCACTAGGTCTTTGAAACCCATTTGGACCTGAGTCTTTGCTGTGGGGGAGCTTTGCCCCTTTTCCTGGGACGGGACGGAAGGGTGGCCTCTCTGGCTCTGGCAGGGAAGAGAGAGGCCGGACTGACTCCACGTTGGCCCCGACGGTGCAGGGAAGCCCCACTGCCCTGCGGGAGGCATGGAGCCCCTGGGCCGTCCTGCCTGACGCCCAGCTCCCGGGCCTCACCCCCAATCTCAAGCCAGAAGAAGAGTCCAGAACCCTCCGTGTGGTCTCCCAGAGCAGGGCTGCCAGCTAGGTGTGATTCTGCCCCCAGTGGACGTCTGCCGAGGCCTGGAGATGTCTGTGGTTGGGGCCGCTCAGGGGTGGGTGACCGCCTGGCCTGGGAGTGCTGCTTCGCACCCTGTAGCGCCGGGCCGGCCCCCAGCCGCAAGTCACCCACCCCTACCCTGAGCGCCCCTGCTGCTGCCCACGGTGCGGGGCCCCGGCCCCATGCTGAAGGCCCTGCTTCACGGCCGTTCTCCCCCGAATCGCAACACGGCCTCTGGCCCCAGTGAGCAGTGTGGGAAGATCTGACTGCTGGCTTCCTGTTCAGCCAGCGAGGCTGCGCGTAGTTCAGCTGGTGCTGGAAATAAAACAAAACCCGGGAGCGACACCGGTCCCTGACAAAACGCTCCCCAAGATCCCATCGGAGGGCCCGCCCCTGTGTTTTCACTGAAGGTGTGTGCTGGTCTCTTTCGCAACGTTCAGCTGACAGTGTAAACAGCCGGCCTGACTGTAGCCCCACCTGAGCGGCAACTCTGCGTTTTCACCGTCACTGTGGGTCGGAACGCGGCTCCTGGCTCTGTCAAAGGGCGTCTGCTCCAGGCTCTTGGCTCATCTCCTCTGACCCAGCTCATCACTTAGTTCTAAGAAAATCCTTCTTACAATGCCTTTTTCTGTTTTTGGCTGCACTGCTTGCCAGATCTTAGTTTTCTGGCCAGGGATCGAACCTGTGCTCTGGGGAAGCATAGAGCCCTAACTCACTGGACTGCAAGGGAAGGCCCACGATGCCTTTTAAAACAATCTCTTTCCTTTTGGATAATCTCATGCAAGATAGAACCAATCTTTAGGGGTGAATTCTTAACTCTTTTTTTCCTTTCTAATTATTGAGGCGGCATTCACATCACGTCGTAGAGTGAGCCGTTTCAAGGTGGACAGCTCGGCGGCCTTTGGTGCGCTCAGGGTGTGTGCAACCGCCCCTGTCTAGTCCCCAGACGTTTGCATCGCCCCGGGACACCCACACCCACCCGCAGCCCCACGCCCGTCCCTGGCAGCTCCCCGTCTGGTCTCTGTTGCTGCGGGCCTACGCGTTCTGGACAGTTCCTGCTCGTGAGCTTGTCCACTGCGTGCTTCTGAGACGGGCTTCCGTCCCTGAGCGTTTCTGAGGTTGTCGGTTCTTCATTTCTCTCTGTGTCTAGGCTCGTCATATGGATGGACCGCATCTAGTTTTCAGTGGTGTTTTGGACTGCATCTTGTTTAGATAGCATGTGTCAGTCCACGCGCATATGGGTTTCCACTTCCTGGCTCTTGTGAATCGTCGCTGGCTGCACCAAGGATTCATGTACAAGATTTTGTGTGGATATATGTTTTCAATTATTTCACATTTCACCTCGGAGTGGGATTCGGGGTCAGGTGTCAAGTACATGTTTAACTTTCAGAAGAACCAATCCTTGACTCTTAGGTGAAAGTGTTTATCTTGACAAGAGTGAGTCTCAGCTCACAGCCTCTGTAGCCCGGGGTCAGAGTGGCCGCTGGCAGGTGTGAGCAAGCCTTTTTGGAGGTAGTGGGGCCTGGTACGGCTCCAGTCTTCCAGAAGGTTCTGTCCGGCATGGACACGACGAGCTGTTTCTCGGGGGATAACTTGATACTGTGGATGCTGAATGTGGCCCTAGGACAGGAGCGTTGTTTCACACATGACATTAGGAGAGGGCGTCTCTGAGATGTGAGGTCAGAGTGGCCGCTGGCAGGTGTGAGCAAGCCTTTTTGGAGGTAGTGGGGCCTGGTACGGCTCCAGTCTTCCAGAAGGTTCTGTCCGGCATGGACACGACGAGCTGTTTCTCGGGGGATAACTTGATACTGTGGATGCTGAATGTGGCCCTAGGACAGGAGCGTTGTTTCACACATGACATTAGGAGAGGGCGTCTCTGAGTCGGACTTATCCCGTATCAGGAAGCTTTACCGCACATAGTAAAAGTGGGAGAGGCAGAGAAGGCAGCTTTAGGATCTTGGCTGTTTCGTTATGCGTTTCTGCATCCTCCTGTTAGTTCAGGTACTCACCTTTCTTATTTAAACTGTAAAATTTATATAACACGAAGCCGTCATTCACCCGTCTCTCTGTGTACAGGTCCGCGGCGTAAGTCCACTCACACTGCTGTGTGGCCACCAGCCCGTCGTCTCCAGCACACGTTCATCTTGCACAGCTGAGGCTGCCCCGCCTAAACACTAGCCCCCGCCCCCGCCCC
>SJYC01062000.1:0-13120 GCA_006408675.1 Madoqua kirkii
CCGTGGACTTGGCCACTCTGGACGCCCCACGTCCCTGGGCTCACACGGCATCTGTGCCTTTGTGTGTGGTCCCTCTCGCTCAGCGCCCTGTCCTCAGGTCCCTCCGTCTCGTACCCGTGCTGGGACCCCCTCCTTTGTAAGGTCTCCCTGATCCTCGTGCCTCGTGAGGCCGGGCGTTGCCTGACGAGTGTCGGGCGTGTTGGACTCACTTGATGGTCTGATGATGTAGCTCGACCTGCGCGGGTGTGATGGAGCTAAGCACCGTCAGGAGGTCCTCCTGGACCCGGGTGGGTCCCGATCCAGCAACTGGTGTCCTTTTAAGAGGAGAGTCTGGTGTGACGTGAGGCAGAGGTGTCTGCAGGCCGAGGACTGCCGGGAGGCACCGGACGCCAGGCCGCACCAAGGGATGGGTCATCCCTCTCAGCCCCTGGGGGAAACCAACACTGGTGACCCCTGACCTTGGACTTCCGGCCTCCGCACAGAGAGGGTCGGTGTTTTCTGAGCCCCAGGCTGCAGGCCGGCTATCCCAACATGCCTGCATTTGGAGGCTGCAGCCATCCGGGCCCTCCTGCTTTCTCTGTGCTCCGTGCTGGGAAGTAGGCTGCCCTCCACCGTCTGACCCCCACTGAAGGCCCCCAGCTCCACAGGCCCTGAGATGCGCGGGGCTGAGCGAGCCCAAGGTCTAGACTGTGGAAGATGGCTGTCCCGTGTCCAGAGCGAGGCTCGTGGACGGGCCCTTCCCTACGTGAAGACCTGTGAGGCCCCCTCGCCTGCGGTCTCTGGGGTTCTGTGGGCAGTGCCCGCTGGTGGGTGCCCACGGCCCCGCGGCCCCATGTCCTCTGTCTCTTCTCTGTGACTCGGGCCGCGAGGGCACCCGGCTGAGCTGGCGAAAGCCCTGCGCCCTCCCGGCTTGGAGGCCCTGTTTCTGGCGCTGTTTGCAGCTGCGGACGAAGGGCCTGCAGCTCAGGTCCGGGGATTCCTGGGGGAGCTCCCTGTTCTCCCAAATGAAATAAGCTTCTAAGGATCAACCAGACGGCTCCTCAGGCGGGAGAAGGTGAAAGGCCCCTGAACATCGGCAACATTCCTGACCAGAGCTTTTGCAAACAGTCAAGATCATCCAAACAAGGAAGGTCAGAAACCGTCACAGCTGGAGGAGCAAGGGGGCGGGATGCCTACACGTCTTGTGCGGTCCTGGGACACCGAGGACAGGAGGCGAAACCAGAGAAAGGACAGGGGAGTGTGGGCTCCAGTGAACAACGTGTCCATATTGCTTCATTTGAACACACCCCCCCCCACCAGTGTGATAATCGGGTTAACTGTGGAGTAACTGGGTCCTGAATGTTCACTGGAAGGACTGACGATGACGCTGAAGCTCCAGTACTTTGGCCACTTGATGCGAAGAGCCAACTCACTGGAAAAGACCCTGATGCTGGGAAAGGTTGAAGGCAAAAGGAGAAGGGGACGACAGAGGATGAGATGGCTGGATGGCATCACTGACTCGGTGGATGTGAGTCTGAGCAAGCTCGGAGATGGTGATGGACAGGGAGGCCTGGCGCGCTGCGGTCCACGGGGTCGCAGAGAGTCGAGCTCGACTGAGCAACTGAAGGACAGGACGCTGGATGCTCCGCATATGGGCCCTCTCTGCACTGTCTTTGCAATTTTTCTGTAAACTGAAGCTACTCTAAAATAAAAGTTTTACTTAAAATTTTAAAACAAATTAAAAATTTTTTTGATTTAAAAACAAATTCAGCAACCCAGCCAGAATCACTGTGAGCACTGAAGTTTTCGCTCTCCATGCTAGTGGCTCCCTGGACTTGCGTGTAAACACGTGTGTTGTGTAAAGAGAGACTTGCTTTTGCCCCTGACTTCACATTGTCTGGGTCTGCCCTGATGCCCGTGGAGGGGCTGTCACCCAGTGGGTTTGGCTGAGCCGAGCTGCGTGGTGTGGACAGCCGTCCTTTTATTTCGTGGCTCCCTGTTGATGGGCAGTCGGGTTTATGCTCCTGGAGACTCAGAAATCCAACCCAGATGATGTAAACTCAGAGCAAATTCATTGTCTCCAGGACCTGGTTGTCCGGGACGGTCCGTGGTCTTGAAATAAACTGATGGTAGGATTAACAGTAAGGTGCGCATTTTACTTCTCAGCACCTTTAACATGAGTTAACATTCAGTGCTATTTCCTGGTCTAGCTGGCTCCTTAGTCCTGGACCTTCCTCTGTGCTCTGCCCTCCTGGGCTCCCTGGGAGCGAGTCTGAGCCCTGGACCCCTGGGAGGGAGGGGGCAGGGCGGCCTAGAGCACACCCAGACAGCCTGAGCTTTTGAGCTTAAAACCAGCATGACCCTCGAATCTCGGACCAGAACCCATCTGTGTGTGGTTTAAGATTAAAAGGATGTTTCATAACAAGTGCTACCAGGAAACAATATCCTGTGTCTCATATTATTACAATGGGCCTTTGCAAAAAAAGAGAGAGAGAGAGAGAGAGAGAAAAGAAACACCCACAGAAAAATAGCTTGGATGGAAAAATGGATTCTCTGAAGCTGTTGGTGCCGGTGTCAGTCTTGGGATTAAAGAGATGCTGCTGGAAAAGGTTTTTCCCTTCCCCCCTCCCCTGCCCCCTCGCATCGTCCCCCGAATGTCTATCCAGCAGCCTCTGAGTGCTGGGTAAACACTGAGAGCTCTGAAGTGACAGGCGCAGTGGGAACAAGGCCTGCAAGCTCTTGGTCCTCACAGCTTCACTGGGGGAAGATGGACGTGAGCAGATAAAATCAGGCCGCAGCCGTTCCTGTGCAGGAATTAAAGTGGAGGTGCGGCAGAGCGTGAGTGGGGGGACGGGGAAGGCCTCTCTGATGGGGGTCGTGCCGCTGAGTCCCGGGTGGCCCAGGGAGCAGCGACCGGCGACAAGGACGCTGTGTTCCAGGCAGAAGATGCAGCGTGCAAGGGCCCTGGAGCAGGGGGGTGTCTTTAAGACAAGGGAGGGTGGCGAGGATGGACCACGTAGGACCGTAAGACTGTAAGGACCACGTATGGACCATAAGGACCGTTAAGGTATGTGGAGACTTCCCTGGCGGTCCAGTGGTTAGGACTCCATGCTTCCACTGCCAACGGCCTGGGTTCAATCCCTGGTCAGGGAACTAAGATCCTGAAAGCAGAGCAGCACGGCCAAAAAGAAAAAAAAGTCAGCCTTTCCAGGTTCTCATGAGGACCAGAGGAGCCGTCATAGGGCGCTCAGTGCCTGACCTACTAGGCGGTGGGTGTTATTACTGGGGGCCCCTCCACCAAGCGTGAGTTCTCAGGCGTGAGACTTGGCTTCCCAGGGTCTCGGTTTTTCTCACCTGTCAAATGGGGTAGTGCCGGCTTCTCTTGGAATCTCTGGGAGTCTCAGGTTTGCACCTGAGCGTGTCGTGACTCTGCAGTGGTTACGTTTCTCTGCTGTCTGGACAGGTTTTGTGACTCAGGGTTCCCCGAAAGTGGCTTCCTTGGTGTTTGAGGAAACCCATCCCAGGTACAGAAACTCCCCTGCTTCGCCTCCTTCTGAAGGCTCCCGGCAAGTTGTGTGTGTGGTGGCGACTGTGCTGGGCCCAGAGGGACAAGGTGGCCTCCAGGGCTTGTCACCTCACTGCATCCTCTCGAGGGTCCTGAGGCTTCCTGGACTTGGGCCGGAAGGTGGTCCCTGGCCCCTACTGTCTGGGGGCTCAGTCCATCTCCAGCTCTGAGAGGGTGGGGCCTCCCAGCTCTGAGAGGGTGGGGCCTCCCAGGGCCTCAGAGCTTATCCAGATGCCCCAGGGAACTGGGGCAGGGGCGCTCACAGAGGGCACAGGCTGCACCCACATTGTGGGGCATCCGTCTGGGCTGCCAGGACCCAGAGCCCAGCTGAGTCACAGGGATGAGAACTTGGCCAGGTGTTTCTCGGGCCCCAGAGCGTGTGGTGTGCGGATGGATGGGAGCAGGTGGAGGTCCCTGAGCATTGCAGCTGCACCTCTGGGCCACCCTGGAGGTGACGGGGCTGCCCTGTGGCCATCGTGGCTGGAGTGAGTCCCCGGGGCGGCCACTGCACAGCCCGCCCGGCTCTGGGTTGGGAACCTGGGGCATTGCTCAGCCTGGCGACCCAAACACTTTGCCGTTTCTGGCCGCCAAGTCCTGAGGACCTCCCTTCATGAGTGGTCACTTGTGTTGGCTGAGGGGCTGTGTTCTCCTGTGTGTCTTCCCAAAGCAACACGTGGTGAGCTTCTGGATGCTGGGCTTCCCAGGTGGCGCCCGTGTTAAAGAGCCCGCCTGCCAGTGCAGGAGACGTAAGAGACGCGGGCTTAATCCCTGGGTCGAGAGGATCCCCTGGAGAGGGGCCTGGCACCCCACTCCAGTGTTCTTGCCTAGAGAATCCCGTGGACAGAGGAGCCTGGCGGGCTGCAGTCCTGGGGTCACAGAGTCTGACACGGCTGAGCGGACTGAGCGTGCCTGGGTGTGTTTAGATGAGCAGGACCCAACTAGGAGGAGAGAAGACGTCAGCGCAGCAGAGGTCAAGGCCGTACCTGGGCGGGGACCGTGCTGGACGCCATGGGCTCTGAGCAGGGCTGGGGGTGGGGGGGCGGCTGGAGCAGGTGCAGAGGAGGGAGAACGGGGTCTCAGTGTCCCCCCGCGTCTGAGGCTGGAGTCTCAGGCAGTGAGGACTGGGCTGTGTGGTGAGCGTTGGGATGCCCTGTTGAGCTGGGAGGGTGGTTCCCCTGGGGCTTCTGAGCTTGATGGGCATGATGGGAGCTGTGCTTTCAGAAGCCAAGTGTGGAGGGAGGGAAGCAGGCCCTGGGATGTGGGGTCAAGGTCGTGGTAACCAGTGGGCAGGGGCCTGGGGCTCAGGGGTGCCGGGCGAGGGGACCGGGCAGCCGGGCTTCTGAGTGACGCCCCGCCTTCTGTCTCCCAGACGGCATCCACAGCGTGGTGGCGCTCTGCACCCTGCGGGTCACGGTCATCACGGACGACATGCTGACCAACAGCATCACCGTGCGCCTGGAGGACATGTCTCAGGAGAGGTTCCTGTCCCCGCTGCTCTCGCGCTTCGTGGAGGGCGTGGCCGCCGTGCTGTCCACCACCAAGGACGCTGTCTTCGTCTTCAACATCCAGAACGACACGGACGTGAGTGCCAACATCCTGAACGTGACCTTCTCGGCCTTGCTGCCCGGCGGCGTCCGGGACCAGTTCTTCCCGTCGGAGGACCTGCAGGAGCAGATCTACCTGAACCGGACGCTGCTGACGGCCGTGTCCACGCAGCGCGTGCTGCCCTTCGACGACAACATCTGCCTGCGGGAGCCGTGCGAGAACTACATGAAGTGTGTGTCGGTGCTCAGGTTCGACAGCTCGGCACCCTTCATCAGCTCCCCCACCGTGCTCTTCCGGCCCATCCACCCGGTCAACGGGCTGCGGTGCCGCTGCCCGCCCGGCTTCACCGGCGACTACTGTAGACAGAGATCGACCTGTGCTACTCCAGCCCCTGCGGCGCCCACGGCCGCTGCCGCAGCCGTGAGGGCGGCTACACCTGCGAGTGCCAGGAGGACTTCACAGGTAGGGGCCCCCACTCCTCCCCGGGGAGGGCTCGGGGGCGCGGGGAGGCCCCGGTCACCTGTGCTTCACACCAGGCTTCCAGCTCACAGGTCACAGTGCCCAGCGGTTTCCTGCGTCCACTCCTTTCCTCAGGGACGTGGTCAAAGGCTGGACCCTGAGCCCCCGGGTGTTGGCTCCGCTTCCTGACCACAGCTCCAGGGTCTCCACTGACTCCGTGCCATTTAAGCGTCTGCCTGCAATGTGGGAGACCTGGGTTCCATCCTCGGGTTGGGAAGATCCCCCCTGGAGAAGGAAATGGCAACCCACTCCAGTACTCTTGCCTGGAAAATCCCATGGAAGGAGGAGCCTGGTAGGCTACAGTCCACGGGGTCGCAAAGAGTTGGACACGACTTTGCAACGTCATTTTCATTTTTGGCTTTCTTTGGAAGGACAGTGGGAGGGTTTTGCAACCAGAGCCCACTGAAAATCTACCCAGATGAAATGACTTGTGTTTCGCTCAAGTGGCTTCACTTGTTTTTAAAGATTTTTTTGATGTGGACCATTTTTAGTCTCCATTGAGTTTGTTACAATATCGCTTCTGTTTTATATTTTGCCTTTTTTGGCCACATGGCACATAGGATCTTAGCTCCCCCTGACCCCGACCACAAGGGTCAAACCCACATCCCCTGCCTTGGAAGGCGGGGTCTTAACCACTTTCCACTTGGGGAAGTCCCAAAGTGGCTTTGAATTTAAAGCAGTTCGTTCCTGATTTCGAGTTTAATGGTGGTAGTGAAACAGCATAGGAACTTCCCTGGTGGCCCAGTGGGTGAGACTCGGAGCCCCCAGTGCAGGGAGCCGGGCTCGACCCCTGGCCAGGGACCCAGGTCCCACGTGCTGCAGCTAAGATCCCACGTGCTGCAATAAAGATCCAAGTAAATAAATATTTAAGAAATTAAAACAGCGTAACTGGGATGGAAGCGGTGAGCCGCTAATCGTTGGGGTCTGGAAGGATGATGTTGGTTTTTTCGTGCCTCATTGTCACTGTAGAAGTTACTCATTTTCCCTGCCTGCAAGATACGCTTTGCTTGAGACATCCTGATTTGTCACCAAAATGTCTTTCTAAAGGCAGCTGATGGTTGTGTTTAAAAACAAAAGTCCCGCCGAAAGCAGCCCAGAGAACACACGCTCTGGCCGTGGTCATGTAGAATCCAGTCGCCCATTCGAGAAACAAGTGTTCTGTGGCAGATGGTGACCGTCTGTCTTTCTGGAAAGTTCTCTGAGGTCAGGTGGGACCTGACTCTGCCCAGAGGAGGCTCTGAGAGTCTTCCGTGGACCGTGTCCTCGGTGGACGTGTTTGGTGTAGACAGTGGGGAGACCGTTCCTGCACGCGTGGGGTGTGGCACAGATGGAGCCCAGGCCGGGGCTCATGGGCCAGCAGGTGTTTCCGGAGCAGGGAGAGCGTGAGCCTGGGCTGGGGACTCTGGGGACGGGATGCCGGCAGGCTGTGCTCTGCACTGAAGCGGGGCGGGGGAGTGTCTGGCAGCCTGGGCAGCTGGCGTGCGCCCTGGCTTGCTGCGTCTGAGCCCAGCCTGGTTATAATCCGCTGGCACCTCTGTGGCAAGAAAGGCTCAACTGCCCGCCGTGGTGCCCCTCAGCCGTCTGTGTCTGTCTGTCTGTCCATCTGTCACGTCCGGCTCTGCCCATCTTTTCTCCACGGTCTCCCAGTTGTTAACTGTAAATTCCTGGCTACCCTGGGATCTAGTGATGAGCAGGGAAGGTAAAGGAAGGGACGTGGTCAAAGGCTGGACCCTGAGCCCCCGGGTGTTGGCTCCGCTTCCTGACCACAGCTCCAGGGTCTCCACTGACTCCGTGCCATTTAAGCGTCTGCCTGCAATGTGGGAGACCTGGGTTCCATCCTCGGGTTGGGAAGATCCCCCCTGGAGAAGGAAATGGCAACCCACTCCAGTACTCTTGCCTGGAAAATCCCATGGAAGGAGGAGCCTGGTAGGCTACAGTCCACGGGGTCGCAAAGAGTTGGACACGACTTTGCAACGTCATTTTCATTTTTGGCTTTCTTTGGAAGGACAGTGGGAGGGTTTTGCAACCAGAGCCCACTGAAAATCTACCCAGATGAAATGACTTGTGTTTCGCTCAAGTGGCTTCACTTGTTTTTAAAGATTTTTTTGATGTGGACCATTTTTAGTCTCCATTGAGTTTGTTACAATATCGCTTCTGTTTTATATTTTGCCTTTTTTGGCCACATGGCACATAGGATCTTAGCTCCCCCTGACCCCGACCACAAGGGTCAAACCCACATCCCCTGCCTTGGAAGGCGGGGTCTTAACCACTTTCCACTTGGGGAAGTCCCAAAGTGGCTTTGAATTTAAAGCAGTTCGTTCCTGATTTCGAGTTTAATGGTGGTAGTGAAACAGCATAGGAACTTCCCTGGTGGCCCAGTGGGTGAGACTCGGAGCCCCCAGTGCAGGGAGCTGGGCTCGACCCCTGGCCAGGGACCCAGGTCCCACGTGCTGCAGCTAAGATCCCACGTGCTGCAATAAAGATCCAAGTAAATAAATATTTAAGAAATTAAAACAGCGTAACTGGGATGGAAGCGGTGAGCCGCTAATCGTTGGGGTCTGGAAGGATGATGTTGGTTTTTTCGTGCCTCATTGTCACTGTAGAAGTTACTCATTTTCCCTGCCTGCAAGATACGCTTTGCTTGAGACATCCTGATTTGTCACCAAAATGTCTTTCTAAAGGCAGCCGATGGTTGTGTTTAAAAACAAAAGTCCCGCCGAAAGCAGCCCAGAGAACACACGCTCTGGCCGTGGTCATGTAGAATCCAGTCGCCCATTCGAGAAACAAGTGTTCTGTGGCAGATGGTGACCGTCTGTCTTTCTGGAAAGTTCTCTGAGGTCAGGTGGGACCTGACTCTGCCCAGAGGAGGCTCTGAGAGTCTTCCGTGGACCGTGTCCTCGGTGGACGTGTTTGGTGTAGACAGTGGGAGACCGTTCCTGCACGCGTGGGGTGTGGCACAGATGGAGCCCAGGCCGGGGCTCATGGGCCAGCAGGTGTTTCCGGAGCAGGGAGAGCGTGAGCCTGGGCTGGGGACTCTGGGGACGGGATGCCGGCAGGCTGTGCTCTGCACTGAAGCGGGGCGGGGGAGTGTCTGGCAGCCTGGGCAGCTGGCGTGCGCCCTGGCTTGCTGCGTCTGAGCCCAGCCTGGTTATAATCCGCTGGCACCTCTGTGGCAAGAAAGGCTCAACTGCCCGCCGTGGTGCCCCTCAGCCGTCTGTGTCTGTCTGTCTGTCCATCTGTCACGTCCGGCTCTGCCCATCTTTTCTCCACGGTCTCCCAGTTGTTAACTGTAAATTCCTGGCTACCCTGGGATCTAGTGATGAGCAGGGAAGGTAAAGGAGACCCGGGGCCCGAGCCCACGCCCAAGTCAGGGCTGTCTTCGGCCCAGGAGCCGGGCCGTGGACATGCGGGTGGGGGTCCACCCCTTCCTCCCACTCCCGCTCCACAGCACTGAGCTGGCACTTCGGCCTGTTCCAAAATCCCTGCCCAGTTGTGCCAGCCATGGTCAGCCCTCCACACATGGGGAAGAGTTCCCGCCTGCCCGCCAAGCTGGGTGTCCCTGCGTCCCTCCCCACCACACGGCCTGGATGAGGAGTGTGTCCACGGCGACTCCGGCTTCCAGCGGAGAAGCCGTGGCCCCAGGCCCCCAGGACGGAGCCTGGTGCCCTCCAGGGAGTCAGCCAGGGAGCAGTCGTTTGCTCGCTCAGGGAGCATTAGTTGAGTGCCTGCTGTATGCCGACCCATGCAGGCATCAGACCTGCCCCGCCCAGTGGCGTGGGCCACCCAGGGTTGCCGTGCAGTCAATCGGCCGTCTCCCTGGTGGAGACACGTGATGGTAGGGGCCACGTGGGGGTCCCCCCGACCACCCCCCGACTCTGGCAGCTTCATCTTGAAGCTGGCCAGTGTGGGGGGTAGTCTGTCCTGGCTGAGCAGACCAGCATCGCCTCGTGCCACAGCGGCAGACCTGGGCTCCAGAAATCCCAAAGGTGAGCTTGGGGCCCCGTCTGGGCAGGGTAAGCAGAGGCACTGGGGACCCGTGGACCCTGGAGCCTCCCCACAGAGGCATCAGCCTGTTGGGTGGGAAGGACTTCCAGACTTCTCAAGTTCCGTTGTCATCACCAGAGTCATTTCTAGAGGAATTATGCCCGGGAATGACCCGGCGTGTCATCGCCGCTGAAAGGTCCTGATGGGCAGGGGCCTCATCCGAACGTCCTTGGTACTGAGTAGTCGAACGCGTTTTCCTCCGAGATAAGGCTGAGTCAGACCGATTACTTCTCCTCCGGCCCCCTTCCTCTCTTTCTTCCTCTCTCCCTTTGAAGCCCTGCTCTCTTGCTGGAGGTAATTGAGCCCATTTATTCCTGGTGAAAGCCACCCTGTCGTCACCAGCGTTTTATTACTGGCTCCCGGGTAAGCCGAGCTCGGGCCTGGCGGGTGGGAAGCTGGAAGGGGCCCAAGGCCGCCGGAGGACCCTGGCTTCCTGTGTTGCCGGACGGGAGATGAGCTGGGTGAAGGAAGGTATCAGTTAATTTCAGGAAAAGCTCATGAATTTGATGCTGGAAAAATACCCCGTAGCTCCCCGGTGTTTCTTCAGTCCCTTTTGGCCTCAAGGAAGTTCCAAGGTCCCGGGAGTGAGGACTCCCTGTCCTTGTAGGGAGAAGGCATCTCTCCTCCTCATAGCTCTGCGTGGGGGCCTGGCTGGGGTCTGCAGGGGCCCCACTCTGGAGGGAATGGGGACAGAAGACCACAGGCACTGAGGCTCAGCCTGGCGACCTCGCACGCCAGTTTCCTGGATCGGGGTCCCTGTCCGCTCCTGCCTGTGAAGAGCATGGGTTTTGGTTAAACTCCCCACGCACGGGGCCCATCCCTCCCGCCTCCTCTCCTCCGCACCTGCCATCTCTCTGTCGTCACTTCCCTCGGGTTCCAGCCCAGGGCTGTCCATGCTCTGGGGAGGTTCCAGGAGGTGCCTGGCTTCTGGAACGGTGACTGTCGTCTCCCTGAAAACTCCCTCTGTTTACGTGTTGGTTGATCTGCTCTTGTTTTGGGTGTGAGCCACGTATTTCCACGACCCTCAGGAGGGCGGCAGCCTGCAGATGGTACTCAGTGGGCCCTTCAGCGTGCTGTCCTGTTGCAGATGAGTCTACCCCTTTACCCTGAGCCTCCCAGCAGCTCCGTGGCCCCGGTCAAAAAACGGAGAGCCTGTGGTTCAGGACATTGAAGCGTCTCATCTAGAGGTTCTCTGTGGGGGAGAGTCTGCCCCCAGGGGACACGTGACGACATCCTGGGACGGTTTGGTTGTCTTGGGGGCTGGGGTGCCCGTGCCTGGAGGCCAGGCGTGTTCCCGGCACACTCCAGGGCATGGGGCGTCTCCACAGGGGATGGCCCTCCTACAGAGAGTGGTCCTCCCCGGAGTGTTCGAGGTGGCGGCAAGGGGCCTGCTGTAGGGCCGGGTGAGGGGGAGGCCGGATTTGAAGCTGGTGCTCTCGCTTCTGAGCTCAGGCTCGTCCACTCTGTGGACCCTTGAGGGCGGGATGGGCGGGTTCACCTGTTTGCCGAGTCCTTTTTCTTGCTTCACTGACATCACATCTGTTAAGAAGCACCTTTTGCATACAGGGCGCTAAGGGTTCCAAGTGAAGTGCGAAGGGTCTCTGAGCGGCAGCAGTGGGAGAATCATGCTGTGCCCCCTGTTCCCGAGGTCAGTTCAGTCACTCAGTCGTGTCGAACTCTTTGCGACTCTATGAACCACAGCATGCCAGGCCTCCCTGTCCATCATCAACTCCCAGAGTTTACTTAAACTCATGTCCATCGAGTTGGTGATGCCATCCAGCCATCTCATCCTCGGTCCTCCCCTTCTCCTCCTGCCCCCAATCCTTCCCAGCATCAGAGTCTTTTCTAATGAGTCAGCTATTCGCCTGAGGTGGCCAAAGTACTGGAGTTTCAGCTACAGCATTAGTCCTTCCAATGAACACCCAGGACCAATCTCCTTTAGGATGGACTGGTTGGATCTCCTTGCAGTCCATGGGACTCTCAAGAGTCTTACTCAGCACCGCAGTTCAGAAGCATCAGGGGAGGCAAACTCCTCTGGCCCAGGGGGACTTGACACTGGGCTGGGCCCAGGCGAGCCTCAGGCTGTGATTCTGAGCCTGGGTCCTGGTGCCCCTTGGTGGGTCGTTTCCCTAATTAAACAGCCTAATTGCTCCTCGCTGCTGTGGGGGAGACCGTGTCCACACAGGCTCTGCTCTACAAGGCCGGCCACAACCCCGTGAGGTGGGGACAGCTGTCACCCGGTTCAGGGACACCCAGATGCAGAGCGTGGTGGGGGGCGGGCGGGCCTGGGATGCTTTTCCTGAACACCGATTGCAATGCCGGACGCAGCCTCCCCGCCTGGCCTCCCAACCCTGACTTCTCATTTCAGCCTGTTCAGGGCTCACAGTGGGTGCCCCCTGCCCAACCTCATGCTTCGTATTTAACCTGAAGCCAAGCCTCCCACCCCTGCCCCTGCGATCTGCTCTTCACGAGTGCCCGGGGCGGGGGTACGTGCCCAGAGGGTCACATGACCACTTGCGCTGGGTCCCATTGGTGCAGGGCTTCAGCCTCCCCCAGAGCCCGGAGGCTGACCTCAGCCCAGCACACCGCCCCTTGCTGGCCTTCTAGAAGCAAGACTGGCTCCTCTCACCAGGACAGGCAGGAGCTTTGAGGTCAACTGGGAAGAAGGGCTTTCCCAGACCGCTCAGCCATCTGCATATTGGGGGACGAGAGGAGGGTCCTGTTTATCCTGAGCCTCTGTGTTTTGACCTTGGCCGCTCCTCTGGGTTCAGAGGGTTCAGCCAATAGTCCTGCTCTGAGTATGAAGCACCCGGCTCTCCCTGGGCTCCCGATGTCCACGCTGCTGGGCCTGTGTCATCAAGGGTGTGCCCCAGCAGACTTAGCCTGGATTGGGAATCAGAGGGTCAGGGGCCACTTAGGACAATCTCAGTGGTGCTGGGTTTGAGCTTTGTACTAACTACCCCGGGGTGGGACGTCCCAGTTGTCCTATGGGGGTCCCTTCTGGGACTCTGTCCCTCAGAGTGACCTCCCCCAGGCTGGGGGCCTGGACTGTCACTCAGGGTGACCTGCCTCGAGTTGGGCACCTGGACTGTCCCCCAGGGTGACCTCCCACAGGCTGGGGGCTTGGACTGTCCCTCAGGGTGACCTGCCTCTAGTTGGGGACCTGGACTGTCCCCCAGGGTGACCTCCCCAGGGCCAGGGTATTTTGTTAGGTTCAAAGCTAGAGAAACTTTTAATATAAGAATTGAATCACCTTTTCTGCTTGTGGGGAAAACACTGAAATCAATTCTGGCGCTTCTCTGTTTCTGCTGTGAAAAATGACACTTACCCCACCTCTGAGTGTTCTCTTGGCGTCTCTCATCACCGTAACAGTACTTACGCGCTCCCGGGACGTGCCGACCCTGTGCCCTCGTATTAGATGTCAAGCGCTTCGTGCGTCTGAGCTGTGCTGTCCTCCTGTGGGGTGAC
>SJYC01062001.1:0-18880 GCA_006408675.1 Madoqua kirkii
AGTATTACGCGCTCCCGGGACGTGCCGACCCTGTGCCCTCGTATTAGATGTCAAGCGCTTCGTGCGTCTGAGCTGTGCTGTCCTCCTGTGGGGTGACGGCCACGTGATACAAGAGAAATAAGTTTGCTGCACTCACTGCCGTTTGCTGGATTAAACCTCCATTTGGAAGAGTTTGCCGTCAAGTCGAATTTAGTCCTTAAACCCGAGAGTTAATTATCATTCGAAATGAAAATCATTATCTGGCCTATAATTAAAATCTCAAATAAAGCAGAGACAGAATCCTTTCTTAGGAAGACGTACTTTCCAGACGCTCAGGATTACTCTAGTTTTCTCTCTTTGTAGCATCTACAGCTTCCTGGTTGGGGATAGCCAGCATTTCTCGAGTGTGTTATCGTAAAGCTGGGGAATTATTGCACTTCTGGGAGACTTTGTTTTCCATTAAAATCATATTCGAGGCATTGCGGTGAGGATAAATTTGGCCAGAGAGCTCCTTTTCTCTTCCACGGAATTCTTTTCCCAAAGCTGGGACTTGTGGCACACAGCGCACTGGTGTCCTCCTCGCCGGTCGGGGTGTCCGTGCACAGCCAGGTGGTCTCTGGGGAGAAGGATGGGTCTCGGAGTCCTGTTAGCTCCCTGGGCCTGCTGTCACGGGGCCACACACTGGGTGGTTTAAAGTAATAGAAATTTATTCTTCTGGAGGCTGAAAGTCCAAAATCAAGGAGTCGGTGGGGACTTGGTCCGGGGGACAGTCCTTCCAGCCGCTTCTCAGCTTCTGGTGGCCCAGGTGGTCCTTGGCTTACAGCTCCATCCATCTCTGTCTTCATATGGGCTCCCTCCACCCCACCCTGGGGGCTCTGTCCCCTTGTCCAGATTTCCCTTATCGTAAAAGGACACCAGTCATGGGACTGATCCTGATGCTCCAGTACTCTGGCCACCTGATGGGAAGAGCCAAGTCATTAGAAAAGACCCTGATGCCGGGAAGGATTGGGGGCAGGAGGAGAAGGGGACGGCAGAGGATGAGATGGCTGGATGGCATCACTGACTCAGTGGACAGGAGTTTGAGCAAGCTCTGGGAGTTGGCAATATACAGGGAGGCCTGTTGTGCTGCAGTGCGTGGGGTTGGACGTGGCTGAGTGACTAAACTGAATTGAACTGAGTCACGAGGCCAGGGCCTTCCTCAGTCCAGTATAATCTCACTTTAACTTGATCATCCCCCAGAGAAGGAAATGGCAACCCGCTCCAGTATTCTAGCCTGGGAAATCCCACGGACAGAGGAGCCTGGTGGGCTACAATCCATGGGGTCACAAAAAGTCAGACACGACTGAGCAATTAAATAACAACATCTTGATTCCATCTACAAGAACATATGTGAAGACTAATTCCCGAGACCAGGGATTAGGCCTTAAACGTAAGGTCTGGGGAGAGGGCGGCGCTGGTCCACCGGCCTCGGCTTCTGGGGCTCGGTGTGGTGGCCACGGCTTGTCAGCCTGCTTGTCCAGCAGCTGCTGGGCCAGAGGACACTCAGACAGGCCTCTGTGGTTACTTTCCTTTTAGACCCAGCCAGCTTCCAGGTGGGTCGGTGAGCTGGGCTCAGGGCCTGGGTTGTTGAGAAGCAGGTTGGTCCTGAGGTGTCCGCAGTGGGCGAGCTGCCGGAGGACGTGCGGGCAGCGCCTCCCTGGCCGTCCCGCCTGCGTCCCGGGGGAGACAGGGCTCCTCGCCGGGTCCTGCGGGGTCTTCCCTGCATACGTGCAGGCCGTGTCGGGTGTGCGTGCTTCTGCGGAAAGACCCAGAAGGCGGGCTCCACAGGAGCCTCCCCCCTGCTCGTGTCCTGCAGCTGCTGTGATAAAGTCCCACACGCACGGGGCTTGAACTGCGCGGGTTTATGCTCAGAGCTCCTGGGGTCCCCGGCGAGCCCCCTCTGGGTGCGGCTTCTGGGCGCTGCCTGCTCTGCGTGACTGGTGACGCTTCCTCCCCTCACCCCAGCCTCTACCTCTGTTGGCACCGCTTCCCCGCTGACCCCCGACCCCCAGGTCATTACCTCGGGCCCCCAGGGATCCAGCTGGCCTCCCAGCATCGAGTCTCAGGGTCCCTACCTGACGTACCCGCTCAGTGCCTTTTGTGGGGTGAGGGCACATGCCCACGGGCTCCAGCGGGTAGGGTGGGAGCCTCTGGGGCTCTGTACTCCCCCACCCGTGCCCGGACCCCCCAGCGCTCGCTTGGTGCTTGTGTGAGGATGCGTACCCGAGGTCTTTGCCGTGGGCGCTGACGTGGGGGGTGGAGGGTCCCCTCTGTTTCTCTGGAGGCACCACATGGACTGAGGGCCGCCGCGAGAGTTGCTGGGAGTCCAGTCTGAGCCCCTGACCCAAGAGGGGCCACCCCGGACGTCCCCACAGAGAGCGGTCTCTGCTCACACAGCTGCCCGTCGCCCACCCCTGGGCCCTTCCCCTGGTGTGGACAGACTGACGTCTCCCCGGGCCCGGGGCCTGCGGGGCTGGGCTGGCGCGTGACTTCTCTGCTGGGTGGCCGGGCGCAGCTGAGGAGGCCGTGTGTGTCCGCCAGGGCGGCGCGGCTGTCCCGACTCCAAGCGGCGGCTGTAGACTGTGAGTTCTTGTCTTAGGACGTGACTCTGTCCCAAGACACTGTCCCCGCTCCTCCTGGCATCATGCGGGAAGGGAACCTGAACCACCGGGGCTCAGCCGCTGCTGCGCGCCGTGATTAAGGCTTTAGTGAGCGTTCCGGCCGAGTCTGGACACGCCGCTCTTCCAGAGTTGGCACCTCTCCCCACAAACTGATAATGTGCTGGGCTCACCCCTTCCGGCTTGGCCGCCACGGCTGCGGGCTTAATTTCCACTCACAGGATCTTTCCTGTGGTCGCTGGGGACCCCCAGCCCAGCCTCCAGGCCTCTCCTCTCACCCCCACACAGCAGTCTGGGGCCAATCTCTGCACCTCCGTCTCCCCCAGGGCACGGGGTCTCTGCCGCCCCTCCGGCACAAGCCCATCCTCTCTGTGAGACCGTCCCGGGCCTGCCTGTGCCCGTGCCCTCAGAGGTGCCCATGTCATTAGAACTGAACCACAGGCCTGAGTCTGAAATGCTGTCCCGGGGCTGGTCCTCAGGACGTTGCAGGACAGATTCCCCGGCCACAGGCTGGCCATCCCTGGGGCTCCAAAGCGGGGACCTCTGGTGTCTGGAGAGAGGCTTGCAGAGGCCCAGGAGGGGATAGGGGTGCCCTGGGCAGCCCTACCGTCAGCCCACAGGCCCCAGGGGATGTTGGCAGGGGCCAGTCTGCCGGGGTGGGGCCCTCCACCTGGCCCTGCCTCATCCTGAGCCCCCAGTCTCCTTCTGAGCCCCTGGCTGGGGGGGCCCTGCCTCTCTGTTGGGCGTGGCAGCGCCTTGGTGAGGGGCCAGGATGTGGTTCTGTGTGCTCAACCCTGGCGATCGGCTCAGTGGCCCCGCCGCTGGTCGCCAGGCGCACCTTGCCTGGGGTCCTGCATGTTCATTTGGCACCTCCTGGGTCCTTAGCGGCTGCCCGCTGGGCACTACGAGGGCCTGGGGGACACGGGGCGCTTTCTCTTCCGCGGCCCTGGGTCTCCTGAGGTTTCTGGAGATGCTGAAATCTGTCGGGAGCGCTGTTTTCTCCTGGGACTGTGCCCAGGAGGAGACTTCTGCTGAGTCAGGCCAGCCTCTGTGGTGTGTTAGGATTCTTCGTGGTTTCCCGTGGCTGCAGGAACTGAAGACCACAGACGGGGTGGCCCAACACAGCAGAAATTCATCCTTTCGCGGATCCGGAAGCCAGCACTCTGAGATCAGGATGTGGGCGAGGCCGCCTCCCTCTGCAGGCGCTGGGGGCCTGGGGCGGGTTCATTTGCCTCCTCCAGCTGCGGTGGGCTCAAGCTCCCTGGACTTGTGGCCACAGCGGCCTCTGCCCCATCCTCACGTGGGCTGCAAACCCCAGCTGCTCCTCTTTCACGATTGCAGAGGGCCCTTCCGGGTAACAAGGTCTCATCTCCAGGTGCTTATTTAATCCCATCTTGCACCACGTGGCGTGATACTCCCTTGTCTGCCACGTGGGGTGATGTTCGCAGGTGCGGGGAGCAGGAGCTGGACACATCTCTCAGGAGCCACCGTTTAGCTGACCTCAAGGTTGGCTGCTTTCTGTTCCCCCACCCCCAGAGGACATCGGGGGCAGGGAGAGCGCCCGTTTTCTGAGCGGAGGGTCCCCAGGTGTGGCTGCAGGCCAGGCCCTCCGTGCACCCGGAGCTTGGGAAGCACAGTGGCTTCTCAGGTTCTCCGGGTTCCAGCCCCTTGGGCGTGTGGGTGACTCTTGACTCACAGCCAGGAGCTGTGGATGAGCTGGGATCGTTTTTCTTTGCTGCTGGAATGCATTTTTTTAATTTATATTTAAAAAAATGGGTGTGCCAGGGTTCTGGGAATTTGCTTCAAAGACAGTAGTGGAGTCAGCCCAAGGCCCAGCCCAGGACAGGCCTGCAGCGGTCTGGGCTTCCCGTCCCCCTCCCGCTGGTGGAGGGGGCAGGTGTCTGGCCTCTGGGAGGCCTTTCCTGGCTGCCTTGCCCCCTGGGGGAGGAGGCTCGGGGCCGGGCCAGGAGATGCAGCAGTCCAGCAGCCCTGAAACTCAGAGTGGGAGGGCAGAGGCTGGAAGGGAACTGAGGGCAGGAGCAGGGCTCTGGGGTGCGACGGGGGGCAGCGAGCACCTCCAGGTCAGGAAGCCAGTTCACAGCAGGTGCCGCATGACACCCCGCGTGCCAGGCTTGTGGCTCAGCTTCACTGCATCAACCCATCTCAGCTATGCCCTGGGCTCTGAGGGGCTTCGATAGTTCTGGGGCCAGAGACAGAGCTCCCGCCTTCGGTGGAGGAGTGGGTTTCCAGCCGGGGAAACTGAGGCAGTGGTCAGGAGCCTGCTCGGGACACCTTTGTCCCCCGCAGCGGCCTGCGGGGGCTGGCTGGGAGGAAGCAGGGTGGATGGGCCGATTTTCTCAGGGTTTAATCTTTGCAGGACCCTGCCCTAGTCTCCGCTCCCGCTGCTGAGGCTGCCCGCGTGAGCAGGGCGGGTGGCTTGCCACGGCGTCTGGTTCTTCAGTTCGCAGCCCTGAGCTGCTTAGGACCAGGAGGCAGCTGTCTCTATCGAAAAGCTGGCGGCCTTAAGCCTCTACTCACCCTTCCCCTTCTGGGGCCCGTCCTGCCCTCCTTCAAGGCCCTGGGGGTTTGGCCTGGCTACCCCACCCCTCCTGCCGGCCCCCAGCCCCTCGCCTCCCCTCTCCCCATGCGGCAGCCCCGGCCCTTCTGAAGCGGCTCTTGGCGGGACCACATTCACATCAGCATCTCCTGTTTCCCGCCCTGCCCCTCGGCTCCCAGACTTGACGTGATGGTCACACACACGTGCACACACCCCACATCACACACATTACACACACACACACTACATATACACACATGCACATCACATAATAGACACATCACACGCACACACCCCCACATCACATATACACACCACACATGCACATTACACACACATGCCACACGCATCACATATACATGCCACACATATCACATATACACACACCACAGACACACAGAGATCACAGAACACACACACACATTACCTACACATCACACACGTGTCACAGATATACACACATGCATGTCACATAATGGACACACAGATCACACAATACACACCCACATCATACATACATACCACACACATCATATAATAGACATACATACACATTACACATACACGTCACACACGCCACATATACACACATGCACACCACACAGCACACACACACTCACATACCCACATTACATGTACATGCCACACGCATCACACACACACATGTACAACACATACACACACATGCACACACACTCACATTACACGTCCACGCAAAGAGCTGGACACGACTGAGCGTGCACACACGGACAGACCCTCTGCTGGGCCTGTTTCCTGCCTGTGAAATGGGGCGTGTAGGAGCGCCCACGCCAGGGGCTGTGAGGCCCCCTGCCCCGCCACCCTGAGCTGCCAGCCTTGCGCGTGGGCCCACGCAAGCTCACTGCACCTGGGGCTTCTCTGAGGGACGTAGGCCTCCACCCTGGGGTCTGTGGTTTCGGCACTTTGGGCTGGGGTCTGGGCAGGCAGTGTCCCTCAGCCCCAGCATCAAGCCTGGGCAAGACAGGCATCCAGTGATGGGGACGTGCGTGAGGCCCTGGCAGCCAGAGGGGCCTCAGCTTTTGCAGCTCACAGTGCCTCTTTAGGGGCAAGGGTCCCACAGTGGTCCCTGTGGGATTGTGCCCTTGCCGCCATGGGCGGGAGGCCGGGCCCCGGGCCCTGTGGGCAGGGGTGGTGCTGCGTGCAGTATGGGGCACGGCTGTGGGTCTGCTTGGGTGAGCCTGATCCTTGTTGTGGGTTGAGGCTGGCAGTCACAGTGGGCAGGGGCTGCACAGGAGCAGCGCAGGGGGCTTCCCTGGGGTTAGGGTGACTTGGAGCAGGCATTTGAGCCCAAGCAAGGCACTGGGACACTTGAAACAAATATGGAAATCCAAATTTATTTCAAATGAGAATTCCTAGAAGAGGAAAACTGAAGTTAAATCTTGATAAGCAAGCGTAACTGAAAACATTTATTACAGTAAAATAGTGTTTCTTGTAAGGGCTCACTGAATTTGGTCCAAGTTATTTGCCTGAAGTAAGATGATGATGTTGAAGCCGAAATTCCAATAACGTGATGTGAAGAACTGACTCATTTGAAAAGACCCTGATGCTGGGAAAGACTGAAGGCAAAAGGAGAAGGGGATGACAGAGGATGAGATGGTTGGGTGGCATCACTGACTCGATGGACATGAGTTTGAGCAAGCTCTGGGAGTTAGTGCTCTGGGAGAATTCAGGGAGGCCTGGTGTGCTGCAGTCCATGGGGTCACAAAGAGTCAGACTCGACTGAGCGACTGAACTGAACTCAACTGAAAATGATTTTAAGAATTAAAAGCCATCACACCACATCTCTTCCCAACTCAGTTCTGTGGTGCCAAGCTGGCTGTGATGGGGTATGTCCACTGTGGAAATCTGGGCTTTCCCCTGAGGGCTGGCCACTGGGATCTGCCAGGTCACCACTGCATAGAGGATGCAGTTAAGGAAACACAGAAGTAGATTCCTGTGTGGTTTGAACAAGTCAGTGGGAGCGTCTGCCTTGGGGAGTACCCTGTTCAGGTGCCCACAGAGCCTTGGGATTGGCCTGGGTCTCTCCCCTGGAACCCAGGGGTGAGAGCCTTTACAGGGAACCCCGTTCATCTGAAACTGGCATGCTTAGAGTTCTCACTGCCTTTTTTTAAAAAGTCATGTTTATCTGTAGAATTAATTCTTCATTCATGACATCAACATCTTTCTGACATCATTTGAATCAAACGTGAGTTTTGCAAGTTTGATAATTCTGTACAAGCAGTCATCATCAGCTTGCACGTGGGGAAGTCCTGGCATTTTATGACTTCATCTCACAGCATTCGTCTAGTACCTGATGCATGCCGGGCATTTGCCAGGCACCCTCTGTGTGCTGGGCATTCTCAGACTTGACCCTCAGACAGGTGGT
The DNA here is from genome assembly GCA_006408675.1 of Madoqua kirkii. Classification (NCBI taxonomy): domain Eukaryota; kingdom Metazoa; phylum Chordata; class Mammalia; order Artiodactyla; family Bovidae; genus Madoqua; species Madoqua kirkii. The sequence continues at coordinate 7,598 of SJYC01062001.1, forward strand.
GCCCCTCCCCCAGAGCCTGGGGAGACGGAGGGTGAGGGACAGTCATGCAGTGGGTGTCACCCTGGGGCTGGGACGGGCTGAGATGGAGAATTCTGGGCCCATCGGAGTCTGACCTGGGCACCCTGGCCCTGCCCAGGTGGGTGAAACCTCCAGAGGGATGTGGGTGTCTAAAGTGGGGCTATGTCTGGGCACCGAAGAGTCATCTGCAGAGGCCAGAGAGGGCGTGCCAGGCCAGAGAGGGCGGTGTCCGCAGGGTGATCCTGATAGCAGTGAGCGTGTGTGAGTGTGTACAGGGGATGAATGCCAGGCCCAGAGAAGGCGGTGTCCACGGGGTGATCCTGATAGCTGTGAGCGTGTGTGAGTGTGTTCAGGGTCTCCTCCGCTGGCCTAGTGAGTCCCCCAGCTGCCCTTCAAGGAGGGTGACCGTGCGGCCGGCCTGGGAGGTGGGGAGTTGGTGTTGACTGGGTGGGTGTGTGTCTGGTGCCCCGAGGCGCAGGGTCTCTGTGGGGCAGCAGGACTGGTGGGAGCCAGGCGGGCTTTCTGGAAAGCTCCCCTTGGTGTTCGGTGGGGAGCCGGCAGATCTGTGAGGCCCTGAGCTGCTGCGGGAGCCCAGGGGCCGGGGGTGGTCGTGGTGGTTGTGCAGATCAGGCTGGTTTAGACTGGGGTGAGACCCGTGGTGGAGGTGAGGGACTCGGGCCCTGGGGTGACTGGACCCTGGGGTTGGCTTGGGCCCCGGGGGTAACTGGACCCTGGGAGTGATTTGGACCCTGGGGGTGACTGGACCCTGGGGGTGATTCAGGCCCTGGGGGTGGCTTGGGCCCTGGGGGTGACTGGACCCTGGGGGTGGCTTGGGCCCTGGGGTGACTGGATGCTGGGGGTGGCTTGGGCCCTGGGGGGACTGGACCCTGGGGGTGCACTGGTGGGGACAGGGGAGGAGGGGCGGGTGGCTCCAGGGCTCTTGGCCCCCCTCCTCCGTGGTGGCCGCAGGACCCTCCCCGGGTAGGGGACCTGGAGAATGGACTTGGTTTGGGGAGACAGGTCTGAGGCCTGGGTTTGTGGGTAGAGAATGGGAGAAGGGGGTGGGCAGAGGCCATGCAGCTGTGGGTGAGGGGCTTCGGGGGGACTGAGTGCAGGGTCGCAGCTGTGAGCGGTTGCCACCCAGCACTCCAGAGCCTCTGTCCTGGCGGGGCACGTGGCTACCCACTCTCCACTCTGTCTCTTATACACATCTAGATGTGTATAAGAGACAGGGCTTGGGCCCTGGGGGTGACTGGACCCTGGGGGTGCACTGGTGGGGACAGGGGAGGAGGGGCGGGTGGCTCCAGGGCTCTTGGCCCCCCTCCTCCGTGGTGGCCGCAGGACCCTCCCCGGGTAGGGGACCTGGAGAATGGACTTGGTTTGGGGAGACAGGTCTGAGGCCTGGGTTTGTGGGTAGAGAATGGGAGGAGGGGGTGGGCAGGTGTGGCCCAGAGGAGGGGCCCGAGGCGTGGCTGTGGAGCTGTAGAGCTGGCCCCTTGCTGTCCGGCTGGGGAGGCTGGGGAGAACATCCCCGGGGGGCAGGGAAGCCAGAACTGGTGAGTCACCAGGTTCCTGAGAAACCGGGATCGCAGCCCTGCAGGCCCAGGTGCAGCCCCCTGAGGCCGACGTTTACCGAGAGAGCAGATTTAGGGCGGACACAGAGGCCACCAAGGGGGCTGGATAGTGTCCCCCCAGGTTCACGTCCAGAACCTCAGAATGCTGGAAGCGGGGTCTCTCCAGATGTAATAGGTGAGGCTCCCAGTGATTAGTGAACATCGTCTCGGCCTCGGGGTCCACCTGAACCCAGTGACTGGAATCCTTATCAGAGAGAGGATGGGGAGACGAGACACAGGAAAGATAGCCACGTGACCACAGATGAGGGATGAGGAGGCCACAGCCCCGGGAACACGAGTGGAGGAGGGGCTCTCACAGCTGGGGGAGGCAGGAAGGAGCCCCCCGGAGGCTGCAGAGGGGGGTGGTCCTGCTGACACCCCCAGATCTACGAGAGAATTAATTTTTGTTCCCTTTAAGCCTCTGCTTTGCCGTACTTGTCACAGCAGACCCAGGAAACAAATACGACTACCTATGAGAAAAAACAAGCCTTTTGTGCTTAAAACAAATAATTTCACGGCGACTGAGCTTTATTTGCAGTTGATGTAAAGTTACATAATGGGTTGAGCAGAGGAGCGGAGGAACCCCGCAAGGCGGCTCGCCCTTCCCGCGGCTCGGCAGAGGCCCTGCGGCTGCGGGGCGTGGGCAGTGCCCGTCCCACTGGGCCGTCCTCCGTCCTCGGCCGCCTGCGGACCCAGGCTTCGCGGCAGCCGCTGGAAAACCGCCTGTGAGCAGGAGTGAGGCCTCAGTCAAATGCAGGGCCTCAGAACCGAATGGAGGGCGCGCTCGCTCTCTGTGCAGGGCCATCCTTCTCTGGGCCCAAGCAGCTGGGAGCCCATCGCAGGAGCCCCCGGATCTTGGATGGAGGTGAAGGGATCCAGACGTCCAGTCGGTTCGAGTCACAGCCCGTGAGCCGCCGCCATGGCCTTGGTGGGGGCGGGGGCTGCGCTTGCTTCCCGGTGACATTGACCACAGGGGCCGAGCCCAGCCGGGCAGGGTTCTGGACGCCAAGGGAGGGCAGGGCGCCGTGGGGAGGGCCGGGCCAGGCCCCCCCTTGTTTGCCATCACGGCTTAGGGAGCATGGCCCGCCCCGGCCTCTCACTGCAGCTTTATTACTTCAGAACACGTCGTGCTTGGCCCTCGACCCGCCAAGTCGGGACTTGGAGAGCAAACAGTCCCAGACGTCACATGGATTTTAAAAGGAGAGATTAGAGAATCTGAAGTGAACGAAGAACAAATACACCTTCAGCTAAGCATTTATAATTAATGAATAGAATTTAAGGCTGTGAGCCGCCCACCTGGGAAGTGGCCAGGTGGGCCCCTTAGTGTGAGAGTGTGAGTGTGGGTGCATGTGTGTGCATGTGGGTGCGTGTGTGGCTGAGGGCAGGTATGAGGGTGCGAATGCGTTTGTGGGTGTACGTGCTTGTGAATACTGAGCGTGTGTGTGACTGTGAGTGTGTCAGCAGCGTGTGGCTGGGTGTGAGTGAGGGCACGTGTGTGTGCACAGCCTGCCGGGTGTCCATGGCAGGCCAGGTGGTGCACCCTGGTGACTCCGGAGCCGGCGGAGAGACCAGAGGTTCTGCCCCGATGGTGGAGCCCGGAGCGGGGTGTGTGGCCAGGTGGGCCTCTCCTTTCCAAGCAGCACATGAAACCTTTTCTCACAAGTCGTTCGGGGGCAGCTGCCTGCTAGGGGAGAGCAGGCGGGTGTCCTGGGTGGGCCTGTGGTCTCTCCCTTCCCTGTCTGGTAGGAGGAATGCTGATGCTAAGTCGCTTCAGTCGTGTCTGACTCTGTGTGACCCCATAGATGGCAGCCACCAGGCTCCCCCATCCCTGGTATTCTCCAGGCAAGAACACTGGAGCGGGTTGCCATTTCCCTCTCCAGTGCATGAAAGTGAAAAGTGAACGTGAAATCGCTCAGTCGTGTCCGATTCCCAGTGACCCCATGGACTGCAGCCTACCAGGCTTCTCCATCCATGGGATTTTCCAGGCAAGAGCACTGGAGTGGGCTGCCATAAGGGGATGGAAAACAAACAAACAAACAAACCCGCCTGACCCTGCCAGGCCCTGGGAGTGGGCACAGCCCTGGGGGTGGGCTGGGCCTGGGCCCCTGGCCTGGTGGTCCGTGTGCGGTTATGAACTTCAGTTAGAGCTCAGCAGTTGAGGCTCTCCTCCCTGTGTCCGAGGGGCTCAGGCTGGGCCGCCTCCACTGATCAAGTTGTGTGTCCTCAGCTGTCGCAACCTGGGGAGGAAGATACTCTGGAGAAGGAGAGGAAATTCAGATTTCCCTGGTGCACCGCTTGTTTCCGAGGATTGTCACGCTAATTACAGATCAGTTTCACCTGCTCCTCAAAAATAAGCTCTTGTGAAGCGTTCCCTCTCGGGTGACGGATGGAGTTTTCTTACACCCATCAATTACTGAGCTCTGGAAAATCAGCTCGGTCGGAGGTCGGCCTCGCTGAGAAACAGACCCTGAGGCCAGAGATCCGCCTTCCCGGGAGCCACGCCTGGGCAGGGGGCAGGGATGGGGGCTCATGGAGCTGCCCAGAGGAGAGGCTGGGCCTCAGCAATGGGGCAGCAGAGGCCTCTGTGACCCCATGTCTCAGCTCTGGCGATGCGGAGCAGAGGAGGCTGCCTTGAGCCACGGGGCTGGGCTTCCCCACCTCCCTGTGGAGCTGTCACTGGCTGTGAGCTGCCCAGTGGGGGCCATGCAGCTGTGGGTGAGGGGCTTCGGGGGGACTGAGTGCAGGGTCGCAGCTGTGAGCGGTTGCCACCCAGCACTCCAGAGCCTCTGTCCTGGCGGGGCACGTGGCTACCCACTCTCCACTATATCCAAGAATTAATGATCGGGACTTCCCTCGGGGTCCAGTGGTTAAGAATCCACCTTGCAATTCAGGGAGTGCAGGTTCGCTCTCTGGTTGGGGAACTGAGACCCCACATGCTACAGGGCAGCTCAGCCCACGCACCACAGCTAGAGAGTCCTTGTGCAGCAAAGGAGGATCCTGAGTTAACACAATGAATGTCGTGTGCTGCAACCAAGACCCGCCGCCGCCAGAGTTTAAAAAGCCGATGATAAATTTTAATATCACTATCCAATTTGTTCCCATTCCCAATTGACTCAGTAGAATTCGGGCAGATGTTGAATTAATGCAACTAAAACACCTTGGAGGGTCATTTGTCAGAAATATAAAATATTTTACAGACTGATCACCACCCTCGTTTGGTGAGGATGTATGCGTTTCTTCATCCTTTTGTGGAGGGCAGTTTGGAAATACTTGTCAAGTGTGTCCCTTGTTTCACCACCGCCAGAGTTTAAAAAGCCGATGATAAATTTTAATATCACTATCCAATTTGTTCCCATTCCCAATTGACTCAGTAGAATTCGGGCAGATGTTGAATTAATGCAACTAAAACACCTTGGAGGGTCATTTGTCAGAAATATAAAATATTTTACAGACTGATCACCACCCTCGTTTGGTGAGGATGTATGCGTTTCTTCATCCTTTTGTGGAGGGCAGTTTGGAAATACTTGTCAAGTGTGTCCCTTGTTTCACCACTTTCAGGAATTTTCTCTAGAGAGAGATTCTTAAAACACAACAAGGACGTGTATCAAAAAGTTATCCCCGGGGCCTCCGTGATGACTCAGTGGTGAAGAATCCGCCGACTGAGGCAGGATTCACGGGTTTGATCCCCGATCCAGGAGGCCCCCACATGCCGCGGAGCAACGGGGCCCGTACCCCGCGACTCCCGAGCCTGTGCTCCAGGGTCTGCGCTCCGCAGCGGAGAAGCCGCTGAAGTGAGAAGCCTGGGACCACGACTGGAGAAAGCCCTCGCAGCAGCAAAGACCCAGCGCAGCCAGAGACAAATAATTAGTAATTCAAAAGCCGTCTGCAGTAAGAGCAAGCTGTGAGCAGCCTGCCTGTCCCTCAGCCGTGGAAGGAGAAACAGTGATTCAGGTTCCGATGGGGCCCTCTAACGGAACTGTGCAGCCACAGGGAGGAGAGAGGAGAAACTCTGAGTGCCCACAGGGAGGGTCTCCAGGGTACCCCTGGCCCTGAGCCCACATGCGGGCGCAGGGCACCCCGCTCTCCTATCTCCTCCAATGGGACCTGCAAGAGACTGAAGACTTTCTAGGCCTCACTGTTCACATGGTGGTTTTTTTTCGTGTGTGAACGTAATAGTCTTATTTTAAAATGTATTCATTAAGGGACTTCCCTGGCGGTCCAGTGGTTAGGACGCCATGCTCCCACTGCAAGGGGCGTGGGTCGATCTCTGGTTGAGGAGCTAAGGTCCCACATGCTGAGTGGCACGGCCAAAAAAATTATCTTAAATGCTTTCATTTAAAACTCAGTACCTGGTGAAAATATGGGTGAGAGCTGGGGAATTTCCGGTTGTTGGAAGCTCCTGTTGGTCTGTGGGTCTGTGAGGGGCTAGCGATGCCCAGGCCCAGGCCATGTTCCAGGGAGTGAGGGTCATGCAGCCAGGCCTCCACGGTGGCCTCGCTAGGCAGCCTGGGTCTGGTTGGCCTCTGGGGCAGAGGCGGTCAGCGTGGGCTCCCTGGTCAGTGGAAGCTTCCAGAACTCCCCTGCCACGGGGGTGGTGGGAGGCGGTTAGGCCACAGAGAGGGCGTTGGAGCACAGCTGGGGGCCAGTGTGCGGGACAGACCTGATTACAGGATCGGAGCCCAGTGTTGTCTGGCGGGCAGTGGGTCTGCATGGCAGGTGATGGGCTGGGGGCGCTCTGAATGACCCCAGCCTGCTCCTGGGTCTCCGATGAGCCCCAGGGTGCCCAGCCGTCATGCAGACATGGGTGTGGGGAGGGCACAAGGCCCTCTCAGCATTCTCAGTCTTTCTAGCTGGGGCTCTTGAAAGAGCGCCGGGCTCAGCTGGGTGTTCAGAACAGCGTGGGGTGCCGAGAGGCACTCATGCCCGCACATACCCCTGTCCCCCTGCCGACCAAGGGCGGGGACCTCGGAGGCCTGGGACAGGGGCGAGTGGCTCGGCCACGTGGTGCATTCACGGGGAGGCCCCTGGGGTGCTAACCACCCCTTGGATGGCCCGCTGGATGCTGAGTGCCCTCACGCTGGCAGGAGCACCATGTGTCTGATCACACCCCGGCTCCAGGGCTGTTCCCAGAGGCCCCAGGGGCCCCCAAGAAAGCTGTGGTACATATACACAATGGAGTATTACTCAGCCCTTAAAAAGAATAAATTTGATTCAGTTCTAATGAGATGGATGAAACTGGAGCCGATTATACAGAGTGAAATAAGCCAGAAAGAAAAACACCAATACAGTATACTGACACATATATATGGAATTTAGAAAGATAGTAATGATGACCCTGTATGTGAGACAACAAAAGAGACACAGATGTATAGAACGGACTTTTGGCCTCTGAGGGAGAGGGAGAGGGTGGGATGATTTGGGAGGATGGCATTGAAATATGTATACTATCATGTAAGAAACGAAGTGCCAGTTTATGTTCGATACAGGATGCTTGGGGCTGGAGCACAGGGATGATCCAGAGAGATGATATGGGGTGAGATGTGGGAGGGAGTTTCAGGATTGGGAGCTCGTGTATACCTGTGGCTGATTCATGTCAATGTATGGCAAAACCAATACAGTATTGTAAAGTAGAATAAAGTAAAAATAAAATTTAAAAAAAAGGCAAAACAGCAATTATTGATTTGCAAAAACAGAAAGGCTGAGGAGGGGTCTCTGTATGGTTTCTCTTATAAGAATATTCATCCCATTTATGAGTGTTTTATTCTCATGGCCTAAGCATCTTCCCAAAGCCCCACCTCCTAATACAGTCACATCAGACATTAGGATTTCTAGAAGTTGGGAGCAATCAACTGAATTGAATGTTGTTGGGAGTTCAAGTGAGAACTAAGAAATCGACCACAAAATTTGTCTATATGTATGTCGAAAAAAAATCATTATTTAGACTGCACTGAGTTCTCTTGTTTGAAGCCCAAAGTACTTATTAAATTATGTAACTCATTGCAGTCCATGTATAACTTTATTGAGGGGAAGAACTTTGCCTTTTATTTTTATACTCTTTTGCTCTCTGCACAATGCTGAAAAGTAGGCAGTTGTTATTGGCATTTCAGGGTCTTTGCTGTTGTTGTTCAGCTGCTAAGTCATGTTGGACTCTGCGACCCCATGAACTGCGGCATACCAGGCTTCCCTGTCCTTCACCATCTCCTTGAGTTTGGTCAAACTCATGTCCATTGAGTCAGTGATGCTATCCAACCATCTCATCCTCTGTCATCCCCTTCTCTTGCCCCCAGTCTTTCCCGGCATCAAGGCCTTTTTCTTTGACTTTTTCTTCTCCTTTCTGAATGATAGATATTTGTATAATACAGTTAAAAGTTATTGGTTATACACATACTTTTCTTAGCAAGTTTAAAAAAAATTCCTGTAATTGATCTCATACTCAAGTTAAATAAAGAAAGAAAGGTTAATAAATTATTTTATTATTTTATGTCACTATCTGTAGTAAAAAGTTTTGGATATAAAGACCAAAATTATAAAGTAAAACACAATACATGAATTTTAGTGAGCTTTGCTCACTAAACTTGCTGATTGCAAATTTAAAATATTTTTGTAATTGCCAGGTAAATGCTAATGACAAATCACTGTAATCTTTTTTCGTTTTTTATAAAGTTGCAAAGTTTTTCAGGTATACAGAGATTAAAATTAATACATACCCATGTACACTCAATACCCTGAATTAGTAGCTGTTAACATTTTGTGATAATTCAAGTTGTTTTGTTTTTCAAACAATTTTATAGATGTAGCTATGCTCACTTTGTGATCCTTAATTCCATCCTCTTTCTCTCCTAGGTAGTATGATCCCTGGGATGCTATGTTCTTCCTCTGCGTACTTTGGTAAGTTTGAGATATACATTTAGTGTTAAAAATATTTATAATTAAAGCTTTATGTACATATAGTCATATATCTACATCCTGTCCCAGTTTGAATCATAATGTATCCTAATGCAGTATTTCATCTTCAGTTCAGTTCAGTCGCTCAGTCGTGTCCGACTCTTTGCGACCCCATGAATTGCAGCACGCCAGGCCTCCCTGTCCATCACCAACTCCCGGAGTTCACTCAGACTTGCGTCCATCGAATCAGTGATGCCATCCAGCCATCTTATCCTCTGCCATCCCCTTCTCCTCCTACCCCCCAATCCCTCCCAGCATCAGAGTCTTTTCCAATGAGTCAACTCTTCGCATGAGGTGGCCAAAGTACTGGAGTTTCAGCTTTAGCATCATTCCTTCCAAAATATTATATAATTTATCCATGTTGATGTGTGTGGATTTAGTCCATCATTTAACTGCTATATGATACTCCAATGTAGAAATAGATTACAACTTTTTTTCCCCTCTTGATAGCCATTTTGGTTATTTCTATTTATTCACTGCTATAAATAATGTTCCCTCACTTATTAATGTAGATGCTCATCTGCAAGAATTTCTTAAGGTTATATATTTAAAAACGAAATGGCTGGGTCAAAAATGCGCTTCTGGATTAGATATTGCCACATTTGCTCTTTGTGGTGTTTGCACTTAATTTACACTTCCATCAACAATATATTAGATGTCACCTCCCACCAGTCAGAATGACCATCATGAAAAAGTCTACAAATAATAAATGCTAGAGAGTGTTGAGAAAAGGGAACCCTCCTACACTGTTGGTGGGAATGTAAATTTGTACAGCCACTATGGAGAACAGCCTGGAAGTTCCTTAAAGCTCTAAAAAATAGAGCTACCATATCATCCTGCAGTCCCACTCCTGGGCATATATCTGAAGAAAACTATAATTCAGAAGGGATCATGCACCGCATTGTTTATTGCAGCCCTATTTGCAATATTTAAGACACAGAAGCAACCTAAATGTCTATTGACAGATGAATGGATAAAGAAAACGTGTGTGTGTGTGTGTGTGTGTGTGTGTGTATAAATACATATATACAATGGAATACTACTCAACCATTAAAAAGAATGAAATAATGCCATTTGTAGTAACATGGATGGACTTGGAGATTATTATACTAAGTGAAGTTAGATAGATGAAGGCAAATAGCATACGGTATCATTTATATGTGGAATCTGAAAAAAGATGCAAATGAACTTATTTATAAAACAAACATTCACAGACATAGAGAATGAATTTATGTTTATCAAGGGGGGAGTGTAAGAGGGAGGAATAGATTAGGATTTGGGGATTGACATATATACACTGCTATTTAAAATAGTTAACCAACAAGGATGAACTGTGTAGCATTAGGAACTCTGCTCAATATTCTGTAATAACCTAAATGGGAATAGAACTTGAAAAAGAATAGATACATGTACATGTATAACTGAATCACCTGAAACTAACATGACATTGTTACTCAACTGTACTTTAGTATAAAGTAAAACATTTTTAAAAATAATAAATAATTTTTTAAAAAGAGAAAAAAACCCCAAATATTACATGTCCAGTTTGCCCAGTCCTCCCAAACACTTGATATTATCAAATTGTAACATTTTTGCCACTCTGATGAAAGAAACATTTTCATTTCTATGATTGCTAGCAAGATTGAACATTTTATTACTCATTTATCGGTCCTCAGGTTTTTTTCTCCTGCTACTTTTCTGTTTATACCATCAAAAATTTTTTTTGACCTGTCCCTTACAGATTGATGAGAGTTCTTTCAATATTCTTGATATTTATTATGCTTCAGTTCAGTTCAGTTGCTCAGTCGTGTCCAACTCTTTGCGACCCCGTGAATCGCAGCACGCCAGGCCTCCCTGTCCATCATCAACTCCCGGAGTTCACTCAAAATCATGTCCATTGAGTTGGTGATGCCATCCAGCCATCTCATCCTCTGTCGTCGCCTTCTCCTCCTGCCCTCAATCCCTCCCAGCATCAGAGTCTTTTCCAATGAGTCAACTCTGCGCATGAGGTGGCCAAGGTACTGGAGTTTCAGCTTTAGCATCATTCCTTCCAAATAACACCCAGGGCTGATCTCCTTCAGATGGACTGGTTGGATCTCCTTGTAGTCCAAGGGACTCTCAAGAGTCTTCTCCAACACCACAGTTCAAAAGCATCCATTCTTCAGCGCTCAGCTTTCTTCACAGTCCAACTCTCACATCCATACATGACTACTGGGAAAACCATAGCCTTATATTGTTATGATTTTTCTCCCACTTTCTGGTTTATGCTTTTTTAAATGTTTTCAAAATTTTCATTAATAGGTTTAAACTTACCAATCTTTTCCTTTATGCTTTGAGCTTTTGCACATTACCTAAGAAATCCTATAATAGTCTTTCAAAGACTAGAAGATATTTATTTTAACTAAGTCAAATTTAAATCCAGTCCTATTGAAAGAATAAAATGTTTTGTATAAAAAGTGCATGGAATCTGATCTTAATAGCTGTGAGGTAAATTTAAAACTCATCATCTTTAGAGATAGTCACCTGCTTCAATTTAATAATTTCAAATCAACATAAAATCAGAATTCTTCATCTCATTTTTTTCTGAAAATACAAGAAAACACTGTAACTTTAAGACATGGCTTTATTTTTAACTAAAAAATTAAATTTAATTTATATGCTAATAATATATTAATAAACTACCTTACAAATTTTATTACCCTTAAAA
>SJYC01062004.1:0-19966 GCA_006408675.1 Madoqua kirkii
ACATAATTTATGAATATTTAGTTTGATGCTGGTCATATGCAATTACTATTGAGTATTTAAATTAGAGTAATTTAAAATGGAAATGTGATATAGTAGAAAAAATTTAGACTTTAAAGCCAGGTAATCTTATATATGACTCTGTGCCCTGCTGTTTTCGAGTTATGTGGTCACTATGAGCTTCAACTTCTTTATCTGTAAATTAGCAGCTGTATTAGTTATCAGTTGGTGCAAAAATTATCACCATAAACTTAGCAACTTAAAGAACATACATTTATTAACAGTATCTGTGAGTCAGGAGCCTGGGCATGGCTTACTCTGTCTTGTGCTTCAGAGTCTCTCAAGAGGCTATAGTTAAAATGTTGGCAAGGATAAGGGAACCACAGAACACTTGAATGGGGAGGGATATGCTTATAAGCTCACATATTCAAGGTATAGTTCCTTGCAAGCTATAGCACTGAGGGCTGAATTTCCTAGTTAGTGGTTATCTGAAGGCTGCTCTCTGTTCTTTGCCATGTGAGCCTATCCATATGGCAGCTTGTTTCGTCAAAGTCCAGTAAAGGAGTCTACTGCTAAGATGGAAGTCAGAATCTTTTATAATCTAATCATGGAAGTGACATCTTCTCACCATTGAGGTATTATATTAGTTAGGATCAAATTACTCCAAGGAAGGAGGTTACAGAATGGCATGGGTATTAAGAGGCAGGATCTCTGGGGCCATTCTCACACACAGCAATAATACCTACTTTATAAGATTGTAATGAATATTAAAAGGAGTAACATATATTTAAAGTTCTCTTTGTTTTTAGACCTGACCTTAAACTACCTTTCTAGATATTACCTGTCTTCTGCATAGGAACAAAACTTAATATCATTACTAATATTTTCCATTTTTTCTTGCCATCTATACTTTGTGGAATCTGTTTCTTTAATTTGTAATGATTGCCCCCAGAAACTTGACTTGTCAAATTCTATTCATCTTCCAGGGTATATCTCAAATGTTATTTTTTTTAATAACCTTTTCTTCACTATCTTTCTTTGACTCAGAAGTCATCCCCTTTATGTGATCTCTTATAAATACTTTTGTAAGTTTATTATGGCATATGTCAGTCTGTCTTGAGTTTTTTCTTTTTCCTTAGATTATGATTGCTTAAAGGGCAAAGATTGTGTCTTAATCTTTTCTTATCTCCATGTTGTTATAGCATCATTTTTAAAACATGTAAGACAACAGTTGTTGATTGGTTGAATTAGTTTTTCAAGGTTTATCAATTTAATAACTTGTAGACATAGACTTAAGAAACTTGAAACGATTGTGGGGTTTTTTTATACATTGTAAGTACATCATGAGAAACGCTGGGCTGGAAGAAACACAGGCTGGAATCAAGATTGCCGGGACGATTCATGGTGTCGCAAAGAGTTGGACACGACTGAGCAACTGAACTGAACTGAATAACCAATATTTTTAGCCCTATAGGGAATGAAGTATTCCAAATAAGTTAATTTTATAGTTAAGCTTTTGAATATCAGATAGTTAGCTATAACACAGTCACATACACAATATGAACTATTAAGCTATGTAAGGACCATTTGTCTCTACGTTCAATGTATTACTTTGGGTTTCTAAAGCTACTTTTTCGGTTTTTCCTCTCTTTTTGGTCAACTTTTGTTGCCTTTTCTGAGCTACTTTTTAGTCCTTTTTTTATTTCCTTATTCTAAAGTACCGTGTGCTGGAAAATCAGGTAGCCAAATATGCCAGTGTTCTGTATAAAATGTGATATCGTGGCCTCTGAGTGAAATTGTAAGTCAGAAGAAAAGTACATGAGATAGGACATGAAATCTGTTGTGTTACCTGAACTGAATTTTAAAAAATTCTTTTCAGAAAACGAATTACTTTTCTTTATAGTTATTCTGTAAATAAATTGTCTCATATATGTTGTTTTATGAGTCAAAAGATTTCCAGATAAAGTCAAGGGTTACAGTAAATATGGTTCAGCTTTTCAGAAGTTTAATTTATGCTACTGTCTGAGTTTTCATAAATAACTACTTAATACTACTGTGTATTTGTAGATCTACTCTCTAAGAAAAAAATGATAGGTAACAAATCAAACTCTAGACAGAGGTGTACTAAATGTTAACGAATACGGTCACATACTGTTTATCACTTTCATAAATTGAACTTTGTGAAGTCAGCGTGGTTTTTATTGAAAGGTTAATCACTATACCCATACATTGTTATTTTCAAAGTTTTAAGAAGATAATTTTTATGATCCTCTTTAGGTTCCTTCCTTGATTATCAAGTAGCTTTGGTATTATCCTTCTAAACATTTAGGTTTCCAGTTCGGTACTTAGTCTTGTGAATGTTTATTTACACTATGAAGGACAACAATGGTCTGATTTAATTTTGTAATTTTATAATAATGTCCTTTGGCAAGCATTCTGCAATATAGATCTGTCCATTCAGAATGTTTTTCAATTAACTTAATTTTTTTTTTCTAGGTTAATAAATAGCCATACTTTAGTGACTGTTCAGCCTAATGCTCTGCTTATGAAAATTTCCATCATTATTTTTTTCATTTTGGATTGAGAAAATGAATCCAAATATAGAAGAAAGTACCAGATGTTGGGAAAAAATACCTGCTAAATAGTGGAACATCTAATAACTAATCTGCAAGAAGTTATAAAGAAATAAAATTGTTATGCTTCGATTTTGGTATGGTATTGACTCTCTAGAACATAGGTAGCCCTCTAAAAAATCATCCAGTTTTCTAAATTATGGAAATTTTGTGGAAGACGTTTACCTGGATTTTGAGCCTCGTCATGGCTTCATCGGAATTTCATAGTGACTACAGGCTTTCATACAGTTCTCAAGGTAGGATTCCTGCTTTTGAAACTGACAAAAAAATATTGCTATTAATCTTACAAGGAAAGATTCTGAATATTTAGTTGAACGAACATTTTCTTTCAGATGTATAATGGTAGGAGCAGAGCCGTAGTGTGTCAATTCAGTGCTAGTTTCATAAATGATAATGACTATAATAGACTTTTAACGTGTCCTACTAGTATTTAACATCCAGTGCATTTTAGAGTTGACTGGTCTTCCTAAGAAGACCCTGGCCTCTTCTTCTGATTCTTAACTTTACTAATATACTCATTGTCAGGGTTTACAGTAAAGATCATGTTCAAAAAGAATCCAAAGGTTATTGCTATAGAAGAATAAGAAACCAGACAAATCCTTATGGACCCTTAATATAAAAATGTGTTTCCAAACTTAAGAATTCTGATCTAAGGACTAGAAGCTAGATAAAAGAATTAGAAGTTCAACTTGTCAAATTCTAATCCATATGTGAAAGTTGCTTAGTCATGTCTGACTCTTTGTGACCTCATGAACTATACAGTCCACGGAATTCTCTAGTCCAGGATACTGGAGTGAGTAGCCTTTCCTTCTCCAGGGGATCTTCCCAACCCAAGGATCAAAGCCAGGTCTCCCGCATTGCAGGTGGATTCTTTACCAACTGAAACGCAAGGGAAGCCCATAATTTTAGTCCATAAAATTGAACTTTTTATCATAGAAAAGATGTTACCAAAGGTCCTAGGAATGAAGACATTTTGTTTCCCACAGACCAGTCCAATTCTTAAAGAACTGGAAAGCATACATTTTTGAATTCTGCTCTCATGAATGTATAGTAATAGATCTTTTTTTTTTTTGTCCTGATAAGCCAGATTTTCAGGACCATTATATATTGATGTATATATCTAAGAAGACCATATGTACAAAATGTGGCTCTCAAATCAACAAAGCCATAGCATTTAATATAAACTGTTATTTATAATTGAAATAAGTATTACTTTTAATTTTTTTTCCATTTGGTCATGGTTTCATGGGAGTTTATATTTGTGAGTGAACTTCATATTTAGACAGCGAAGCAGTGTGCAGACATTTGGCTCTGCCTTAGTGATAAACTTAGCTAAAGGAAGATATGGTTAAGAAGGTAAATTGGTAATATTTAATGCATCTAAGTGAGGAAAATATGTTTAATAGTCTCCTGAATTTTTTATTGATCTGATAATTTTTAAACAACTGTACTGTAATATACATACCATATAATCACTCATTTAAAATATACAATTCATTGGTTTATAGTTACTCACAGAGTTGTACAACCATCATCACAATCAAATTTAGAACATTTTATCAACCCCGAAAGAAACTCTGAACTCATTAACGGTCACTCCCCACTTCCCTCCCAACCATCTTATCACCAGTCCTAGGCAACCTCTGGTCTATTTTTTGTCCATAGAGGTTTGCCTATTCTGTGTGACTGGTTCTTTTCATTTAGTGTAGTGTTTTTTGTAGTATTAGATAATGAACTTTGATTATAAAGGCTGTTATGAAGATTCATTCATGTCATAACATGTTTCAGTATTCCTTTTTATTGTACAATAATTTGTTGCGTGAATATACACGTATTATTCATCCATCCATTCATTTATCAATTGATGGACATTTGGGTTATTTGCCCCTTTTAGTTATTATGAATAATGCTGCTATGAACATTTTTATGCAAGTTTTTGTGTGGATTTATGTTTTCATTTCTCTTGTAAAAATACCTGAGAGTGAAATTGCTGGGTCAGATGGTAGTTCTATGTTTAACTTTTTGAGGAACTGCTAGGCTGTTTTCCAAAGTGGTTGCTGTAATTTTACATTGTAACTGATAATTAAAAAAAAAAAAGTTCAACAAGGCTGTACAGATTCTGTATAAACTCTACATCCATCCATTCATTTATCAATTGATGGACATTTGGGTTATTTGCCCCTTTTAGTTATTATGAATAATGCTGCTATGAACATTTTTATGCAAGTTTTTGTGTGGATTTATGTTTTCATTTCTCTTGTAAAAATACCTGAGAGTGAAATTGCTGGGTCAGATGGTAGTTCTATGTTTAACTTTTTGAGGAACTGCTAGGCTGTTTTCCAAAGTGGTTGCTGTAATTTTACATTGTAACTGATAATTAAAAAAAAAAAAGTTCAACAAGGCTGTACAGATTCTGTATAAACTCTTTTGGGTAACTTTCACAGCATTTTATCTGAATGAAATTTTGTTGTTTTACATATGTGTACTTTTACCAATATTCTTATGTACTATAGAATTTAGCTCTTAGAATTCATGTTTTCAAAACTGAAAAAAAGCCTTTCAAAAAACTTTAAAATACTTTTTAAAGGAATGGAATATTTGGAACTTAATTCATCTTGAGATTTTAAACTTTTGCTCTTTCATTTTTGCCTAATATAACATGTTTTCCCATACTTCGTATACAATAATGCATAGTTTTAAGGAATATAGTTGCTTATACTGCTACTTCTTTGATCTGTTAAATTTTCTTTTCTTCCATGTGTTTTTTCTGGATTTTCTGCCTTGTGATTACAAAAGAGGAATTCCTGACTTATCTAGAACACTACCAGCTAACTATTCCAATAAGAGTTGATCAAAATGGAGCTTTTCTCAGCTTTACTGTGAAAAATGATAAACACTCCAGGAGAAGACGGAGTATGGACCCTATCGATCCACAGCAGGCAGTATCTAAGTTATTTTTTAAACTTTCAGCCTATGGCAAGCACTTTCACCTAAACTTGACTCTCAACACAGATTTTGTGTCCAAACATTTTACAGTAGAATATTGGGGAAAAGATGGACCCCAGTGGAAGCATGATTTTTTAGACAACTGTCATTACACAGGATACTTGCAAGATCAACGTAGTACAACTAAAGTGGCTTTAAGCAATTGTGTTGGGTTGGTAAGTAGATGTTATAATTTTAAATTTCTGATGGGGAAGTAAATTCACAATATAAATGTCTTTCCTCAGGTTAATAATATACACGCATATATTTATATGGTTTATCTTTGCTTTTGATAATCTTTTTCATAATGTTTGCATTGAACTTTCAAAGTAGAAACAATTTTTTAAACCCTGTATTATTAGTAGAGGAGTGAATGAAACCTCGAATTTCCTTTTAGAGTTAAATTTTTCTGATCAAATACTATATGCTTAATGCATAGACAAAACTCAGTCTTTGATGAGGAACTTAAGGGTATTGTGTGTATGTATGTGTTTATATTACACAGGAAACCTGATTATCTCTTTAAGTTTCTTTCGTGTCTTTCTCTGGTAATCAACATAACTTAAAAATGCCCATGACCTATTTAGGTTTATAAGTCCTTGAAGCAAAATCTTATATATCAATCAGTGTCTCTTTAGAAAATATTTTTTTCCTACATTTATCTGATAATTGATAATAAATCTTATTTTACCCTGAAACTGGATTTCAAGAGTATAGATAGGTTCTATGCTTGGCATTTGAGTCCATTCTAGTCTAATGGTAAATACACAGTTAAAGGCTGCACATAGTAATGATTGTAGAACAAAGCACATTCTTCCATTTCTACTTCCTATATTTCACATTTCATCTGCTTTTCATGCCACTGTAGATGTTCTGTTAAAGCTTTATTGGTTTAAAAGAGTACAGACATTTTGATGTTCAACTCACATTTTCAGAAACTGTTTTTCTTTCTTACTCTATCACATCCATATCCTCAGTCTTATTTCAGTATAAAAACGTATATGGAGTTGAGTTTAGATAGATTCTAAATTTCAAAGAAGTATTAAGAACCACGTAGTTGAGAAAAATTTTTGCTGTGGGTATATATAAGAATTTGCTTAAATGTCAACTTTCTGTAATGTTAATAAGTCAAAATGATTACTTAGATTTTAATATTTGTGTTAATTTTTATAATATAGACATATTGAATATATTCATCACTAATTTCTTTGTCTCTAAGCAGTTTTAAACTATATACAAAAGAGATTCCTTTTTTTGAATAAATTATCCAAAATAACTATTTTTAAACTTACGACATTTGCTGTTAAGTATGATAGAAAAATACTGTTCCTAGTCATTAACCAAACTCTTTAAATTTGGCATTAATTATGCCGTTGATAATTTTAACATGGTGGTCAAGTGAACAGATCTGAGATTTAGAAAGAAAGCTAATTCCATTGTGAAGCTGAGGGAAGAGGAGTGATTGGAGATATGAAGATGAGTTAGATCTTATAGGAGAAAGTCTATACCAAGACTATAGCACTGGGAATGGAGCAGATGGAATAAATTTGAACCTCATTTTGGTGAGAAAATTTATAGAATTTGTGTCTTATTGATTTTTCTTCCCTAGCATATAGTAAGTAGTAGATATTTAATGATATTTAAAAAATCATTGAACTGGATGTGAAATGGAGGAGAGAAAGTAATTGGAGATGATTGAGATTTCACTTTTGGATGAGGCTATATATGAATTTTACTAATAGAGAAAAGTCATGGTAGTGGAATGCTGGATTTTAAGGAAGATGAAGATAGTGATTTTGATATAGTAAATGTGAAGAATCTGAAGAAATAAAGGCTAAAGATTCTACTTGGCTTTTGGAAAATATAGCTTTGAAATCTAGAAAATAATTTTATTCTGGAAACAATTTGAGAACTGCTGATATAAGTGACTACTGATGGAATGGTGAAAGACGTTGATAAGGCAAAGGTGAAAAGAAGGTTATAAATGAAATCTTTACTTAAGGGAATAGCAGAGTGTTGTTGCAGGAAGGTGGACCCCTTCCAGGGCCTGAAACTGGGCTCTTGTCTAACACTCAGAAATGAATTGTCCAAGGAGACACATGTACTGACAAAGCAAGAGATTTTATTGAGAAAGGGCACCTGGGTGGAGAGCAGTAGGGTAAGGAAACCCAGGAGAACTGCTCTGCCGCGTGGCTCACAGTCTCAGGTTTTATGGTGATGGGATTAGTTTCTGGCTGGTCTTTGGCCAGTCATTGTAATTCAGAGTTTTTACTGGTGGTGCACGCATCGCTCAGCCAAGATGGATGCTAGCGAGAGGGATTCTGGGAAGTGGACGGACAAGCAGTGTCTCTTTTAGACCTTTCCCGAACTCTTCCAGTTGGTGGTGGCTTATTAGTTCCGTATTTCTTATCAGAATCTCCTGTCATAAAACAGCTCATGCAAATTGTTACTATGGTGCCTGGCCAGGGTGGGCGGTTTCAGTCTGTGTGCTTCCCCTAACAGTGTCACTCATCTATTTTTCATCCTCATTGAAACTTCTGTGTCTCTTGTTCTCTTTTTTTCCCCTATTCATTAGCACCTGTTTTGGGCTTCTCTTGTGGCTCAGCTGGTAAATAATCCACCTGCAGTGCGGGAGACCTGGGTTTGACCCCTAGGTTCCAAAGATCCCCTAGAGAAGGGAAAGGATACCCACTCCAGTATTCTGCCCTGGAGAATTCCATGGACTGTAGGGGTCTTAAAGAGTTGGACCTGACTGAGCAACTTTCACTTTCATTTTAGCACCTGTTTTACTTTTAGCTTCCTGTTGAAACTGTCTGGTGTTGATTCACTTTGATTTCTTGATTTAAGGGTAGTCTACCAGGTTTGGCAACCCACTCCAATACTATTGTCTGGAAAATCCTGTGGACAGAGAAGCCTGGGAGGCTACAGTCCACGGGGTTGCAAAGAGTTGGACACGACTGAGCGACTTCACTCACTTCACCAGGTTTATAACTGAAGTTTCCATTTTTCTTTGGCAACTAATAAGGAGTTTGTGAGCAGATCCTATGTAAATATCCTTCCTCATCACACTTTTATTTGCCAGTTTTAGTAATCCTCACATTTATTCTTATTTTATGTCATGTTATTTTAAAAAATGTGTCCAACTCTGTGACCCTGTAGACTGTAGCCTGCAGGCTTCCTCTGTCCATGGAATTCTCCAGGCAAAAATCCTGAAGTGGGTAGCCATTCTCTTCTCTAGAGGATCTTCCCAACCCAGAGATTGAACATGAGTCTCCTGCATTACAGGTGGATTCTTAACGATCTGACCCAGCAGGAGGCCTATATCACATTACATTTTTAATCAAATGGAATATATAAATAAGTTTTTTACAATTCCATTTTTCTAAGGTTCTTTTTAACCAATTTTGTTTTTAACTGTTCTATGTAAAATAGTTTTCACTGTGGAGATCATTGGTGCTTTCTAATCATATTTACTTACCCACAATTTCATTTTTACAATGCTTATAGCACTCATACATTTCCTTAGCCCTTGTATCTATTGCTTGGAATATATTCCATTCTTCTTTGGAGTAATTTTTCTTGGAGTATATGGTTTAATCAATTTCTTGAGCTAGTAATAGCTCAAGATCTAAGGGTTTCTTTTTTCCTGGGTTAGTTCTGCATTTTCTTTTTGTTTATAGAATTTGTATACTTGTTTTGTTGGAGAACATTGTTAAGTAATTACCTCAGAAAAGGTGCCTGAGAAGTAAAATTTCTGAGTCTTTGCCTGTTTCAAAGTGACTTTATGTTGCCCTCTTGTTTGATTAATAATTTAGCTAGTTGTAGAAGTCTAGGTTCAAAAATAATTTTCCTTTAGGACCATGGATGTTGGAATTGGAAAAGGGACATAAGAAGTATCAAACGTATCTCTATGGCTTTATATCTTAGGAAAAGATTTAAAGGTCTAAGCATTGATTTATTTTGGTGGCAGATAAGTCTGCTTCTTATTTTTTTCTATAAAAATTTTTCTTTCTTCAAAATGGTATGCTTTTCTTATCCTTTTTGTTTCAGGAATTGTATAATAATGTGTAAGTTGTGGGTCTTCTGTCCTTACACCGACTTTGTATTTGATGAGTACTTTCAATTTAAAAACTCTCCTTCAACAGAGATATATATATATATATAAAAGATTTCTTAGTAACTTTCTCTCCTTGTACCCTACCATACCATTCTGTTTTGGATCTTCTCTTTTCTTTTCCTCCCATTTTTTTCATTTTTGTTCTAAGATCTATGAAATTTTCCCTCTTTTCCTTTCTTCATTGATTTAAAAATTATAGCAGTCATATTTCTTATTTTAACAGATATGTTCCAGATCTGTTTGTTTCTTTGTGTTTTATTGTTACTGCATGAAAAATGATTTTATCTCTCTAAGACTAAGTACTATACACATAGTTCAGTTCAGTTCAGTCACTCAGTTGTGTCTGACTCTTTGCAGCCCCATGAATTGCAGCACGCCAGGCCTCCCTGTTTATCACCAACTCCCGGAGTTCACCCAAACTCATATGCATCGAGTCGGTGATGCCATCCAGCCATCTCATCCTCTGTTGTCCCCTTCTCCTTTTGCCCACAATCCCTCCCAGCATCAGGGTCTTTTCCAATGAGTCAACTCTTTGCATGAGGTAGCCAAAGTATTGGAGTTTCAGCCTCAGCATCAGTCTTTCCAATGAACACCCAGGACTGATCTTTAGGATGGACTGGTTGGATCTCCTTGCAGTCCAAGGGACTCCTAAGAGTTCTCCAGCACCACAGTTCAAAAGCATCATTCTTCAGTGCTCAGCTTTCTTCACGGTCCAACTCTCACATCCATACATGGCGACTGGAAAAACCACAGCCTTGACTAGACAGACCTTTGTTGGCAAAGTAATATCTCTGCTTTTTAATATGCTGTGCAGGTTGGTCATAACTTTCCTTCCAAGGAGTAAGCGTCTTTTAATTTCATGGCTGCAATCACCATGTGCTGTGATTTATTTTTTGGAGCCCCCAAAAATAAAGTCTGACACTGTTTCCACTGTTTCCCCATCTATTTCCCATGAAGTGATGGGACCGGATGCCAAAGACAGCCATTTTGCTTTTTTTGCAATTTTTTCCTTGTGGATGATCTTAATCCCTGTATCCTGTACAATGTCACGAACCTCAGTCCATAGTTCATCAGGCACTGTGTCTATCAGATCTAGGCCCCTAAATCTATTTCTCACTTCCACTGTATAGTCATAAGGAGTTTGATTTAGGTCATATCTAAATGGTCTAGTGGTTTTCCCTACTGTCTTCAATTTCAGTCTGAATTTGGCAATAAGGAGTTCATGATCTGAGCCACAGTCTGCTCCCAGTCTTATTTTTGTTGACTATATAGAGCTTCTCCATCTTTGGCTGCAAAGAATATAATCAGTCTGATTTTGGTGTTTACCATCTGGTGATGTTCATGAGTAGAGTCTTCTCTTGTGTTGTTGGAAGAGGGTGTTTGCTATAAATAGTGCATTTTCTTGGCAAAACTCTATTAGTCTTTGCCCTGCTTCATTCTGTATTCCAAGGCCAAATTTGCCTGTTACTCCAGGTGTTTCTCGACTTTCTACTTTTGCATTCCAGTCCCCTATAATGAAAATGACATCTTTTTTGGGTGTTAGTTCTAAAAGGCCTTCTAGGTCTTCATAGAACCGTCAACTTCAGCTTCTTCAGCGTTACTGGTTGGGGCGTAGGCTTGGATCACCTTGATATTGAATGGTTTGCCTTGGAAATAAACAGAGATCATTCTGTTATTTTTGAGATTGCATCCAAATACTGCATTTTGGCCTCTTTTGTTGACCATGATGGCTATTCCATTTCTTCTAAGGGATTCTTGCCTACATAGTTAGAAAAGACCAACAATCCCATTAGACTTTCTGTTCATTTAGTTATTTTCACAATTGCCTCTCTACATTTTTCATTATTAATTCATCCATTCATTCACAGATCAGGCAGAGGGTATATATCAATTATATGCAATTGACCTTGAGTTTGAGAGGCACATTGTTTTAATTGGTGAAGGGGGAAGTAGAAGATGAGGTCAAAAAATGTAATGTACCTAACCATATGGGGAATGGAATCCAGGGAATAAGTCTTGGGGATTTTGGAGGGACTGGCATATCAGGGAAAGGAGGACTCCATCATCTGACCTCTAGCACATAATCCTTTCCCCTTACCCTCCCTTTATCCACAGAGCTCCTTCTCAAATACTGTGTGCATGCTTCTGTCCTGTTGTCTCTGTGTTTGCCATTCCCACTATGTGGCTCTTTCCTAAGATATCTGGCATACTCCTTCACTTTATTTAGGTTTCTGTTCAAATACCACCTTACAGAGGATGTTCCTGACCATCCTAAGTAGTTTGTATAATTCTCTCTGTCCTCTGATTACTTTCTGTTTTCTTATTGCTTTATTTCTCTTCTTGACATATCTTGCTACCTGATTTTTCATTTATTTATACAACGAATGAACAACTCTTTTTCCTAGTTCTTTCCTAAAGCATATAAGCTTCATGAAAGGGCCAAAATCCTTTTTTCATTTTTGTACTCGTACCACCTAGAATAATACCTGTCATGTGATAGGCTCTCAAAGCATACTTTTAAAATAAATAGAGAAGTTAGAAGCAACCCTCAGAGACTAAGGGAATTATAATATAGTGACTAAGAGTTCAGCTTCCAAAGATAGTTGAGTGAATGTTACTGAACTTTGCTCAATATAATTTTCTCATCTGCCAAATAGTAGTACCTACTTTATAGAGATATTAAGATTAAATGGGATAATGTGTATAAACATTTTACAGACCACCTAACACATCAGATCTCTGGATTTTCTTCCAGGACCTTTATCTTCTTCAAATGAGAGATTTTATTTACCTGGTTTCTGACTGTTTTTCTCCAGCAGCCTGACTTTCTTGTTTTTGACGTCTGCCCACAGTCCAGCATCTACCATAGGCCCTGCTTCTTCCACTTCATGCTTATCAAAATGTCTCATATAAGCCCTCCGTTCTGCATGCACCCTCTTTTCTTCAGGAAACTTGCTCAGTTTGTTATTGCTTTGTTAATCTTCTTGGTAAAGTAATCCATAATCAGACATTAGGGTTTGTTAGTGGCCTATTCTATTGTTCCTGTCAGTTGTTATTATTTACTCACTAAGTTGTTTCTGACTCTTTTGCAACCCCATGGACTGTAGAGGGCCAATCTCCTTTATTCATGAGATTTCCCAGGTAAGAATATTGGAGTTGGTTGCCATTTCCTTCTTCATGAGTTCTTCCCAACCCAAGGATCGAGCCCATATCTCTTAGATTGGTAGGTGGATTTTTTTTTTTTACCACTGAGCCACCAGGAAGTATTCCTGTCAGTATTTCTATTTAATTTAGAGACTAATATCCTTAAGTAAAGCCAATAATAGTGAAAATAATGTGAAGTGACTAGGCCGCTTTTTTGTGTTTTTTTGCATTCTTTTTTTATCATTGTTCAGTCACAAGTTGTGTCCCACTCTTGGTGACCCCTGTGGTTTGCAGCACACCAGGCTCCCCTGTCCTTCACTATTTCTTTCTTTCTTTCTTTCTTTCTTTTGTTTTTTGTTTAATGCTTTATTCTATTTTACAGTACTGTATTGGTTCTGCCATACATTGACATGAATCAGCCACAGGTGTACACAATCTCCCCGTGCTAAAGCCCCCTCCCACCTCCCTTATTTTTTTTTTTTACCACTGAGCCACCAGGAAGTATTCCTGTCAGTATTTCTATTTAATTTAGAGACTAATATCCTTAAGTAAAGCCAATAATAGTGAAAATAATGTGAAGTGACTAGGCCGCTTTTTTGTGTTTTTTTGCATTCTTTTTTTATCATTGTTCAGTCACAAGTTGTGTCCCACTCTTGGTGACCCCTGTGGTTTGCAGCACACCAGGCTCCCCTGTCCTTCACTATTTCTTTCTTTCTTTCTTTCTTTCTTTTGTTTTTTGTTTAATGCTTTATTCTATTTTACAGTACTGTATTGGTTCTGCCATACATTGACATGAATCAGCCACAGGTGTACACAATCTCCCCGTGCTAAAGCCCCCTCCCACCTCCCTTCCCCGCCCATCTCCCCGGTTCATCCTGTACACCGGCCCCAAGCATCCTGTATCCTGTATCGAACATAGACTGGCCCTTCATCTCCCATATGATTGTATACATGCTTCGTTGCCATTCTCCCAGATCTTCCCACCCTCTCCCTCTCCCTCTGAAGCCAAAAGTCCGTTCTATACCTCTGTGTCTCTTATATTGTCTCACTTTCAGGGTCATCATTACTATCTTCTAAATATTGGTGTTTTTCTTTCTGGCTTACTTCACTCTGTATAATCGGCTCCAGTTTCATCCATCTCATTGGAACTGTGTCAAACTTATTCTTTTTGAGGGCTAATACTCCATTGTGTATATGTACCACAGCTTTCGTATCCATTCATCTGCTGATGGGCATCTGGGTTGTTTCCATGTCCTGGTGATTATAAACAGTGCTGCAATGAACATTGCTCAGATATTTATCCATTGAGTCAGTGATGCTATCTAACCATCTCATTCTCTGCTACCCGGTTCTCCTCTGCCCTCAATCTTTCCCAGCATCAGGTGTTTTCCAATGAGTAGGTTCTTCACATCAGGTGGCTGAAGTATTAGAGCTTCAGCTTCAGCATCAGTCCTTCCAGTGAATATTCATGGTTGATTTCCTTTAGGATTGACTGGTTTTATCTCCTTACAGTCCAAAGGATTCTCAGGAGTCTTCTCACGCACAGTTTGAAAGCATCAGATCTTTGGCACTAAACCTTATTTATGGTCCAACTCTCACATCCATACATGACCACTGGAAAACCATAGCTTTGACTGTGTGGACCTTTGTCTGCAAAGTGATGTCTCTGTTTTTAATATACTGTCTACGTTTGTCATAGCTTTCCTTCCAAGGAACAAGTGCCTTTTAATTTCATGACTGCAGTCACTGTCCACAGTGATTTTGGAGCCCAAGAAAATAAAATCTGTCACTGTTTCCACTATTCCCCTTCTGTTTGCCATGCAGTGATGTGACTGGGTACCATGATGTTAGTTTTTTGAATGTTGAGTTTTAAGTCAGCTTTTTTCACTTGCCTCTCCTCTTTCACTTTCATTGAGAGGCTCTTTAGTTCATCTTCACTCTCTGCCATTAGAGTGGTATCATCTGCATATCTGATGTTGTTGATATTTTTCCTGGCAATCTTGATTCCAGCTTGTGAGTCTGGCATGCTGTACTCTGCATAGAAGTTAAATAAGCAGAGTGACAATATACAACCTTGATGTACTCGTTTCCCAATTTGGAACTAGTCCATTGTTCCATGTCTGGTTCTAACTGTTGCTTCTTGACCTTCATACAGATTTCTCAGAAGACAGGTAAGATAGTTTGGTATTCCTATCTCTTTAAGAATTTCCACAGTTTGTTGTGATCCACACAGTTAAAAGCTTCAGTGTAGTCAATAAAGCAGAAGTAGATGTTTTTCTGGAATTCCTTTGTGTTCTCAATGATCTAACAAATGTTGCCAATTTAATCTTTGGTTTCTCTGTCTTTTCTAAACCCAGTTTGTACATCTGGAAGTTCTTAGTTCACATGCTCCTGAAACCTAGCTTGAAGGATTTTGAGCATAACCTTGCTAGCATGTAAAATGATAGTTGTATGATAGTTTGAACATTCTTTGTCATTGCCCTTCTTTGGGACTGGAATGAAAACTGACCATTTCCAGTCCTATGGCCACTGTGAGTTTTCCAGATTTGCTGGCATATTGAGTGAAGCATTTTAACAGCATCATCTTTTAGGATTTGAAGTAGCTCAGCTGGAATCCCATCACCTTACTAGCTTTGTTTGTAGTAATGCTTCTTAAGGCCCATTTAACTTCACACTCCAGGTTGTCTGGCTGTAGGTGAGTGACCACACCATCATTATTATCTGGGTCATTAAAACCTTTTTTTGTTTAGTTATTCTGTGTATTCTTGCCATCTCTTCTTAGCCTGTTCTGCTTCTGTTAGGTCCTTACCATTTCTGTCCTTTATCATGCCCATCCTTGTATGAAATGCTCCCTTGTTATCTCCAGGTTTTTTGAAGAGATCTCTAGTCTTTCTCATTCTATTTTCCTCTGTTTCTTTGCATTGTTCCTTTAAGAAGGCCTTCTTATCTCTCCTTGCTATTCTCTGAAACTCTGCATTCAGTTGGGTATATCATTCCCTTTCTCACTTGCTCTTTGCTTCTCTTCTTTAACTCATTTCTTTTAGCTTATTTCATGTAGGTGACAGCCAACTTCATCTGTTAATTAGAGTAGCTCTGATTATGTCTTATTTTTCTCTTCAAGCATATGGTTCTTAGCATGAATTTCCCTAAACAGAATCATAGCTGTTTAGATTCAAAGGGATCTTAGAGATTATTGTACCAGAGGTTTTCAGCTTTTTTTTTTTCTTTTTAAAGCAGAAAAATTATTCTCTCAAACGAAATGTTATGTGGAAACTTAATATATAGATTAATAAAAGTGCAGCTGATTCCTAAGCCTAGCAATCCAAGCCATGTAGGTCTCCCTTTGTTGTCTGTGGCAATCTCCTGAAGGCACTTGCGTGGAACCCTTAGGGTTCCCTAGAGTGCTGTTTTAAAAGCACTAATTTACAGCAACCCTTTCATTTTTCCAGCTGAGGAAATACACTCAGAGTGTGTGTTTTATCCAATGTTACAGGGTAAATTAGTTGGAGTGAGAACAGTCCTTACATGTGCCATTCTTAGGAAAACACTGTTAGACAAAGCTGGAAGTTCTTATTTCTGATGCAGATAACTTACTATCTCATTTCTTTTAATCAGCTTTTTTTTTTTTTTGCTATATATACTACATATGGAATACTTTCTTTGCCTGTAACTGATACAAGAAACCCTTTTCCAGAGTTTAAGAGATGGGGATTGGAGAGATAAGAAGTGGCCCAATCTCTGTTTAAGAGAGCAAATAGTACGCTTGGGAAGAGACAACATGGAGTTGAAAACTTAAAAATTGATTAAATGCTTGAGATGTAGCAATGCAGTGCTGAATTAATTAAACATAAATGATACCAATAGTAAGCTCTCTTGGAGTTCAGAAGAGCTTGAAGCTACTCCAGTTGGGCTCAAAGACGTTTTAAAGAGGAATGATGACTGAGCTAAGTAGGACTTGGCTAAATAAACAGATGTAAGGCAATATAATATTGCAAATAAGAGCAGAGCTTTGTGTGACTGCCAGCTCCTTCACTTACCTCTGTCTAATATTGGACAGGTTTCTTCACCTCTAAACCTAGTATTTCAGAGATGTATGGAGATGTACGGCATGTATATGAATTAAGGACATATATATTGGTGTAACATAGAGCTTTAAATGTAAGAAGTGTATCACAACACAAGTTTACTTCTCCCGTATATGTGTCTAGACTGGACAGCTTTCCATGAGGTCACTTAGGGACCCAAGTTCTTTTTTGACTTCCACTTCTCCTAGGTTTTCTCTGAGAGAGTGGAGAATCCAGTGGAGACACTCTTAGGGGCTTGGCTTGAAAGTCATATATGCTCTGCCTATTTTCTGTTGGTCACAATTTGACTATAATGCTGTACCTAGTTAAGTTGTGTGCACAATTTGGAAAGTAAATAAGTCTTAGTGAACATACAGACCTGGAAAAGGAAATGGCAACTCACTCCACTATTCTTGCCTGGAAAATCCCATGGACAGAGGAGCCTGGCAGGCTATAGTCCATGGGGTTGCAAAGAGTCAGACACAACTGAGTGACTGAGCATGTACCACATGAACATACAGAGATCTCTACTACCTCCCATTGTTATTGGGAAGATTGGAGGGAATAATTTATGTTTTATGCTTAGTACAAGGCAAAGCATGTAAAGGTATATAAGCATCCTTTTTAAAGAATAGCAAAATTCATGTGTTTTAGCCTCCTTTTTGGAGAGATATCACCTTATTTTTGACTCTTGCAATAGTAGTAATTAATATTTAAAATTATTCTTCTTGTTAAATTCTTTGCTTCTTTTTCTTTTAGCATGGTGTTATTGCTACAGAAGATGAAGAATATTTTATTGAACCATTAAAGAATACCACAGAGGATTCCAAACATTTTAGTTATGAAAACGGCCATCCTCATGTCATTTACAAAAAGTCTACCCTTCAGCAAAGGCATCTATATGATCACTCTCATTGTGGGGTCTCGGGTGAGTGTGTAGCTTTTAGAAAGTGTAGTCTTGTATTGCCACTTTCTTCTGGCACATATGGTAAGATTAACAATAAAAATAAATTGGAATTTGAGCAATTAGAATGATAATATCCAGAGTCTACTTAAAAGATGTCACCTGTCAATAATTTCAAGTCAATTATGGAAGCTCTTTAAGTTTGTAAATTACAAGTCTGTGTAAAAGTTGGTATTTTTTTTCTCTGAAAGTATTAGTTGCTCAGTCATGTCCATCTCTTTGCAACCCCATGGACTGTAGCCCATCAGGCTTCTCTGTCCGTGGAATTTTCCAGGTAAGAGAACTGGATTAAGTAGCTATTCCCTTCTCCAGGGGATCTTCCTGACTCTGGGATTGAAGCCTGGGTCTCCTGCATTGCAGGCAGATTCTTAACCATCTGAGCCACTAGGGAAACCTGATTGGTTGAAGGTTAAACCTTATTTTATCCAGATAATAGTTACAGCTCGCATGCACAGGTATTCTATAGTACTCTGCTGTTTGGTTTGCGTGATATAAGAATCTAAACACTTGAATAAAACTTGAAGAGACTTAAAGGTCATATTCAAAGGTAGTGTTAAAGTACTATGGAGGTACATAAGAGAGACAACAAACCTAGACTTCAGTGGTCAAAGAAGGCTTCATGGAGGAAATGAATTTTAAGCTGAGGGAGTAATGGGTAGAGTGGTCTGTATAAAAGGAATAACATTTACAAAAGTTCTGAATCAAAAGAGAAGACATTACATTCCTGAAACTGGCAGTTGATGTAACTGGATATTAGAATATGGATTGGAGAGAAGGGGTGAGATTCATAGTGGTTTGGGGTGAGTCGTTGTGAGAGGTGAAACTGTAAGAAGTGGCCTAGTCACAAAGGGCTTGTAAACTTTATTGAAGAGTTTATCTTAAGTGTAGTGCTATCCCACTGAAAGAGTCAGTGAAAATCAGATGATTAGATTTGGGTTTTAAAAAGCTTACTCTGGCAGCCTTATGGAGACTGAATTGGGCAAAAGAGAAAGATTAGAGGTAAGGGGTTCAGTTCAGTCAGTTCAGTCACTCAGTCGTGTCTGACTCTTTGCGACCCCATGAATCAGGGTTAGGAGGCTATTTATAAAGATTAGGAACTTAGAGAAATAGAGGATATAGTATAATATAGTAGAAAGAACATGGGCTGGGGCATATTTGTGGACAAATTACCCAACTTTCTGAGTACTCCCCTCAGCAAACATTAGTTACTCAGTCCAGTGGCAGCAGCCATCATTATTACTGGGATGACCTTTGAGACACTATATTTAAAAAAAAGAGTAGATTTATTCCATGTGGTTCTGGTGGCTAGAAGTAGAGCAGAGTATTTCAGAGACAGCTTTCATCTTAATATAAAGAAGAGTTCACTAACCAGTAAATTTAGTAAAATATGGAATGTGTTCAACAGATAGATGTGTAAAAGTGGAATAGTTTACCTTGTGAGTTAGTAAATGTATCACCCTCTTTCTTCTCTGTGTCCTTCATAGGCTCTTTTTCTTCTGTTTCAAGTACAAGTTTTTTTTGGAGTTCTTTCCTCAGCTTACTGTTCTCATTCTCCATGCTCTCTTCCTGAGTGATCTTTGAGGCTTTTAATTGTGGGAGATTCTTATTGGTCAAGGATGATTGGTCTTAAAAAAGGTCACTTAAAGTGAATCTACCTGAGAGATGAAATACAACATCATAGTAAATAATGAAAAAAAAGTTTGATTTGTCTTTGGATTGAATAATGAAACTAAACAGTATGGAAATTGTATATTTATCTTATAGTTAACAAAATGTAGGCTATAAGTGACAACTTTATATAAATTCTTTAAAAAGCAGGATTCAAATATTTAGCTGTTTATTGTGATATAATTTTCCCACCATTTTTTTCTTAACATGACATTCTCCACATCATGATTGTAAAGATAACCTTTGCAAAAACATTTGAAGATTTCATATTCTGAAAAGTATCTCTTAACTATTTGAAATTCAAATTATCAACTTTTACAGTGCCTATTTTGTTACTAATGGTATTTACCAGGAAGATACTTATTTTTCAATGGTTTAGACATGAATCAGGCAA
>SJYC01062010.1:0-22290 GCA_006408675.1 Madoqua kirkii
TGGAAGGAAAGTTATGACCAACCTAGATAGCATATTAAAAAGCATAGATATTACTTTGCCAACAAAGATCAATCTAGTCCAGGCTATGGTGTTTCCTGTGGTCATGTATGGATGTGAGAGTTGGACTGTAAAGAAAGCTGGGTGCTGAAGTATTGATGCTTTTGAACTGTGGTGCTGGAGAAGACTCTTGAGAGTCCCTTGGACTGCAAAGAGATCCACCCAGTCCATCCTAAAGGAGACCAGTCCTGGGTGTTCATTGGAAGGACTGATGCTGAAGCTTAAACTCCAATACTTTTGCCACCTGATGCGAAGAGTTGACTCATTGGAAAAGACTCTGATGCTGGGAGGGATTAGGGGCAGGATGAGAAGGGGACGACAGAGGATGAGAGAGCTGGATGGCATCACTGACTCAATGAATTTGACTGAAATCCGGGAGTTGTTGATGGACAGGGAAGCCTAGAGTGCTGCAGTTCATGGGGTTGCAAAGAGTTGGACACAACTGAGCAACTGAACTGAACTGAACTGAGGTATTAAAAGATGCAACAAAACGGAGTACTCTCCTGGACCATAACTAGAACACAGGTGTCTAGAGATCTTTGACTATTAAGACCTAGTCCAGTAATAGCACATTAAATTTCTTAATTAAAAAAAAAAAAAAAAAAACTTCTTCAGAACTAGGAATGAGCCTTCCCAACAATGCAGGACAAAATGGTCATGAAATGCCCCTCAAAGTATGGTCAGATTTATGACCACAAGGAGGAGGCCGTGTGAACTACAAATTGGCACTTACCAAGAGCATTGCCAAGGACTGAACAACAAAGGCCTTTGCCATATGCCTCTATAGCTGTTGACCTTCAACAATCCTTGAAGGAGTTCAGGGTGGAGTGAGGCACTCTGTGCTCCAAGGAATCTGGTGGGACAGGTCTTTAGGTAGTTAGATGTTTTTAGGAAGAGATTTTTGCTCTCAATCCTTGCATCTCCTCATATCTACAGAAGCACTAAATCCCTTCATGGTGACATCAGATCCTCGTGACTAACAAAAAACCTTTTGTAAAATGAGTGCTTCGTGGTATTGATCTCCTCCTTCACCAAAACATTATATATTGTCTTTCCCCCACTGCTGCTTTGGAGCAGTCTCTCAGAGCTATCTGATATGCTGCCTCATGGGCTGCAGTCGTAATTTCACCCCAAATAAAACTTAACTCACAACTCTCAAGTTGTACATCTTTTTTTAGTCAACACAGGTACTTATCTCCTTGGTTACATTTACTCTTAGATATTTTACTCGTTTTCCTGTACTGGTACATTTCTCTTTCTCATAGTTCACTGTTAGTATGTAGAAACACACCAGATTGCTGCCTACTGATTTTGTATCCGAATTTATTGATGAGATCAGGTAGACTTTTGGGTGGTGTCTTTAGGCTTTTCTATGTATAATATTCTGTGGTCTCTGACTATAGAACTGTGGAATTTTGGAGTTGGTGCTGGCCTTCTCATAGGCCATAGATGTGGAAACAGTGTCAGACTTTATTTTGGGGGGCTCCAAAATCACTGCAGATGGTGACTGAAGCCATGAAATTAAAAGACACTTACTCCTTGGAAGGAAAGTTATGGTCAACCTAGATACTATATTAAAAAGCAGAGATATTACTTTGCCAACAAAGTTCCGTCTAGTCAAGGCAATGGTTTTTCCAGTGGTCATGTATGGATGTGAGAGTTGGACTGTGAAGAAGGCTGAGCGCTGAAGAACTGATGCTTTTGAACTGTGGTGCTGGAGAAGACTCTTGAGAGTCCCTTGGACTGCAAGGAGATCCAACCAGTCCATCCTAAAGGAGACCAGTCCTGGGTGTTCATTGGAAGGACTGATGCTAAAGCTGAAACTCCAATGCTTTGGCCACCTCATGCAAAGAGTTGACACAGTGGAAAAGACTCTGATGCTGGGAGGGATTGGGGGCAGGAGGAGAAGGGGACAACAGAGGATGAGATGGCTGGATGGCATCACCAACTCAATGGACATGAGTTTGAGTGATCTCCAGGAGTTGGTGATAGACAGGGAGGCCTGGCGTGCTGCGGGGGTCACAAAGAGTTGGACACAACGGAGCAACTGAACTGAACTGATTAGATGGACCTTTGTTGGCAAAATAATGTCTCTGCTTTTGAATATGCTCTCTGGGTTGGTCATAACTTTCCTTCCAAGGAGCAAGTGTCTTTTAATCTCATGGCTGCAGTCACCATTTTTGCATTTCTTTTTCTTGGGGATGGTCTTGCTCCCTGTCTCCTATACAGTGTCATGAACCTCCATCCATAGTTCATCAGGCACTCTGTCTGTCAGATCACAGACTCGACTGAGCAACTGAACTGAACTGAACTGAACTGCTCATAGGCAGAGGTGTGTGTGTGTGTGTTCAGTCATTGTTGCAACACCATGGCTTCTCACTCCACGGAATGCTCCAGGTAACAATGCTGCTAAGCAGGGCAGGATATCAAAGGCTGGCTGCAGGGCCCTGAAGGCGTGGGGGAGGTTCCAAGGCTCCCTGGTATAGGGGGCCTAGTCCTGGGGTGGCTGGAGGTTCAAGGGTTTTAAGGCAGCCCACCTGTTGTTAGGTAAGGCTGTGCCACCACCTGGCCAGCTGCTTGTCCTGAGTTGTCTGAGTACTGGTGCCAACAGGCTGGTAGGTCCCAGTGCAAATAAGCTAGAAGGATTCCAAAATTATATTTGCCAGTACCAGTGTCTTTGTGGTAGAACAAGCTCCCAAAAATGGCTGCCAGAGTGTCTGTGTCCCCTGGGTGAGCTCCAGTTGCCTCCTGCCTCCCTGGGAGGTTTTCCCAAGGTCAACAGGTAGATTTGACCCAAGCTCATCCCAATTTATTGCTTCTTCCCTGGGTCCTGGAACATGTGAGCTTTTCTGTGCACCCTTTAAGGGAAGAGTCTCTATTTCCCCCAGGCCTCTGGCTCTCCTGAAACTAAGCCCTCTGGTCTTCAAAGCCAAATGTTTTAGAGGCTTGTCTTCCTGGCACAGAACCCCCAGGTTGGGAAACCTGATGTAGAGCTTGTACACCTTTCTCCTTTGGGAGAACCTCTGCAGTTGTAATTATTCTCCCCTTTGTGGATTTCCTGCTCAGGGAGTTATTGGTCTTAACTATACCACATATCTGGCTCTCCTACCCAACTAACTCTTTGTAGTTCGTTCTTTGTAAATTTCATTGTAGAACTTTCTGTTAGTCTGCAGGTCTTCCTCTTCAATGGTTGCTCTGTAAGTAGTATAAATTTCATGGAAGGAAGTGAGCTAAGGGTCTTCCTACTCCACCATCTTGGCCACTCCCTCATTAGCCTTTTTACTACATGGCTAAGAAATCCCCAAAATGAATGTTTCCTCAACCTTCATGAATACTAGGCCATTTTACCTTTTGCTTTCAACAAAAGCAAAATGCACCATGTAGAACTACGTCAAAAATAAAAGCCACGGCCCAACAAAAGAAATAATGAACAAAATGAAAAGACAACCTACAGAATGGGAAAAAATATTTGCAAACCATCTATCTGATAAGGAGTTAATATCCAAAATATATAAGGAACTCATAAAACTTAACAGAAAAAAAAAACAAATTATCAGATTTAAAATGGGCAGCGAATCTGAATAGCTATTTTTACAAAGAATATATACAAATGGCCAACCGATACATGTAAAGGTGCTCAACATCACTAAAAATCAGGGAAATGCAAGTCAAAACCACAATAAGATATCCTCTCAAATCTGTTAGAAAGTCTATGATAAAAAGACAAGTCATAACAAATGCTGGCAAAGATGTGGAGAAAAAGGAACCTTTATAAACTGCTGATGGAAATGCAAATTAGTACAACCCCTTTGGAAAACAGTGTGAAGGCTTCTCAAAAAATTAACATTAGAACTACCATATAATCCAGCCATCCCACTTCTCTTTATATATCTGAAGAAAATGAAATTACTGTCTTGAAGAGATGGCTGTACCTCCATATTCACTGCAACAATATTCACAATAGCCAAAACATGGAAACAATTTAAGTGTCCATTGACAGATGAATGGTAAAGAAACTGTAGTGTGCATGTATGTGTGTGGGTATGCGTGTGCGCATATACACACAAAGTGGAATGTTGTTAAGCAATAAAAACAAGGAAATCCTGTGCTAAGAGTCGGACATAACTGAGCGACTTCACTTTCACTTTTCACTTTCATGCACTGGAGAAGGAAATGGCAACCCACTCCAGTGTCCTTTCCTGGAGAATCCCAGGGATGGCGGAGGTGGTGGGCTGCCGTCTATGGGGTCACACAGAGTTGGACATGACTGAAGTGACTTAGCAACAGTAGCAGTGATAGTATGAATGAACTTGGAAGACATTATGCTTAATGAAGTCACATGGAAAAAGACAAATATTCTATGATCTCATTTATATGTGGAATCTGAAAGAAAAGAAAAACCCAAACTCATAGAAACAGAGGGTAGATTCATGGTTTTTGGAGAGACCAGGAGGACGAAATGAGTAAAGGTGGTCAAAGGGTACAAATTTCCAGTTATAAGATGATGATTTCTTGCCTATCTAATGTGTAGCATGATGACTACAGTTAACAATACTGCATACAATACTTGAAACTTGCTAAAGATTAAATCTGGAAAGTCCTCACCACACACAAAAAACGTAGCTATGTGAGGTGATAGCTGTGTTAACTAGCCTTATTTTGTGGTTATCATTTCACAATAGAACGTGAGTCTGAGTGAACTCCGGGAGTCGGTGATGGATAGGGAGGCTTGGCATGCTGCGATTCATGGGGTCTCAAAGAGTTGGAAACGACTGAGTGACTGAACTGAACCGAACTGAAACCATCACATTGTACACCTTAAACTTACAAATTGTTGTATATCAATAACATAGCAATATAGTCAGGGAAAAATAAAGGCTGAATATTAAAAACAAACAAAGACTGGGTCTGTAACTGACACAGTATCCCTTATATAGCATCCTATTGGTTCATGCCAGCCAGAAGCTCATGTGGCAGGGATTGTACAAGGGCACAAATACCACTTGATGTGGGTCATTGAGGTCAATCATCAGAATCAGAAAAGCAAAGTAGGAAATGAAAGATATACCCATCTGAGTGCAGAGTTCCAAAGAATACCAAAGAAAGATAAGAAAGCCTTCCTAAGTGATCAATGCAAAGAAATAGAGGAAAACAATAGAATGGGAAAGACCAGAGATCTCTTCAAGAAAATTAGTGATACTAATTGAACATTTCATGCACAGATGAGCACAATGAAGGACAGAAATGGTATGGACCTAACTTAAGCAGGGGACATTAAGAAGAGGTGGTGAGAATACGCAGAAGAACTATACAAAAGAAAATAAGATGGCTGAGTAGAAAGATGAGAACTCATCTCCTGTAAGAACTCCAAAACTGCAATTCACTGCTGAATAACTATAGATAGGAGAATATTGGGTCACAACAAAAAAATGATACTCTATATCCAAGGGTGAAGGAAAAGTCCAAGAAGATAGTGGGAGAGGCAAAATCTCGTGTAGAATCACACTCAGTCAACCAACAGTTACATTTTCCAAAGAATAAACATAACCATAATTCGCAGATACTAAGTTAGCAGGGTCTATACCCTTTCTGGCCAAAGAAACCTCTAAAACAAATTCCTGCAAAATCATTCTCACCCATCTTTCAGGACTCCATGTAAGAGTCCACATGTGCTTGAAAAATCAATTTTAAAGTTTGATAATCAAAGAGGAATTGACAAGAAACCAGTGAAGGGATGGGAAGAAAGATATTTTGAAATAATCTTCTGAAAGTTTATCCAAATGTTAAACTTATCTGATAAAAGATAAGAAGCATAAGACCCAGTGTGAATCAACTTGGTTAAACTTAAAACACAACTTCACCATATTATATGATGCAAACATTGAGAGCTGGTCAGAGACCAGCACTGGCAGGTGGAATCTGGCAGGTTTCATAGGTCAAGTCAGGTAAGATATGAGGTACTGAGAGGTTAGCTAACTGGGCAGCAGTGAACTCATTGCATTCCATCTGTGGTGACTTTTTTCTCTTCTTTAAATGTACTAACTTCTGATTTGACTCAGAACTCTTTCTACTATGATCTGAATGTTTGTGTCCCCTCAAAATCCATATGTTGAAACCCCAATATCCAACATGATGGAAGAAGGGACCTTTAGGAGGTGATCAGGTCATATGGGTGGAGCTCTCATGAATGGGATCAGTGCCCTTATAAGAAGAAAGCCCCTGGGAGCCCTAGTCCATTCCATCCTGTGAAGATACAATGAGAAGTCTGTGACCTGGAAGAGGGCACTCACATAATCAGGCTGGCACTCCAATTCTGGACTTCAACATCCAGAATTGTGAGAAAGAGATTTTGTTTGTTTGTTTATAAATTACCCGGTCTGTGGTATTTTGTTATAGTGACCCAAGTGGACAAAGAAATATTTTAAGTGGTTCATCCATCTGGAATACTATCCCGTTGCCCCATTCAGTAACTCGGCTTAAGGACATTGAATCTGAAAACAAATTTGACAAACTCCTAGTAATCACAGTTACATACCACTTTTTTTTACACTCATTAATTTGGCCAAAATGTAAAGTTCTGGAAAATTCAAATGATAGCAAGAATTTGCACCAATGGCAACTCTCACACACTCTGGTGGGATTATAAGTTGATCCAAATATATTGGTGAAGGATATTAGATTATCATGCAAAAGTTGAACATCTGCATCCCCTATAATGCAGCCACTCACTTCCAGGTATGTTCTCAAGACAAACTCTCAAACCTATGCATCAAGAGGCAGGTATTTGGATTTACAGCAGCATTGGATATAATAGTGGAAAGCTAGAAACAAGTAAAATGTCCATTACCAGGAGAAGGGAATGAGACCATTCTGGCATAGTCATATAATAGAGTCCTATACATTAGTGGGGAAAAGAACTGAAAGTGCACGCAGGTACATGGATGGAAGTCACAAGCAATTATGAGTTGAGTAAAGCAAACTACAAGAAATATAAAATATTTTCCCATTTTTATAAACTTCAAAATTAAGCAAAACTAATGACACATACTTCTGGGATAGAGCATCATTGAAAACCGAAGTAATGGTCTAAAAGTCAGGATCAGGAATTCCTTGGCAGTCCAGTGGTTAGGATTTTGTGCTTTCGCTGCGGAGGGTGCAGGTTCCATCCCTGGTCAGGCAATGCGTCCAAACGAAAGAAAGAAAAATGTCAGTATCTAAGGGCAGCAAGGCAGGACTGTAAGGATACACTGGGAAATTTAATGGCAATGATGGTGTTCTCAGGTTAATAGGTTTGTGAGGATTCATGTTATTTCTTGGCTGAGTGCAGAAGAATTGATGCATTTGAGTTGTGGTGCTGGAGAAGACTCTTGAGAGTCCTTTGGATGCCAAGGAGATCAAACCAGTCAATCCTAAAGGAAATCAACCCTGAATATTTATTGGAAGGACTGATGCTGAAGCTCCAATACTTTGGCTACATGATGAGAAGAGCCAACACATAAAAAAGACCTGAAGCCAGGAAAGTCTGAGGGCAGGGGATTAAGAGAGGCAACAGAGGATGAGATGGATGGATGGCATCACTAACTCAGTGGACATGAGTTTGAGCAAAATCCAAGAGTTAGTGAAGGCCACGGAAGCCTGGCATGCTGCAGTCCTTGGGATCACAGAGTGTCAGACATGACTTAATGACTGAAAAACAACATATAGACAGATAGATACAACCTAGATTATTTCCATGCAATGTCCTAATGATATGTTATATTTTATATTTCCCATTTACATTTCCAGTTTATTTTCAAAACCTCCTGCCACTTCCTGGCTTTGGGAAAGTGGGCACACTACTCAGCCATTCCCAGACTCAATAGGCCCATCTATAAGATGAAGATAAATATACAATGGGCACCAGGAGAACTGCTGTAGGAATTCCTTGCCTGGTACCAGGTAGTGCTAATAAATGCTAAATCCTCTGAGAAGTCAGAGGAGCAAATCCTCCAGTCTGAACTGATTGTAAGGATTCAGCGAAAGGGGTCAGTCTTACTTGATTTAAAACTCATGTTTTTTCTAGGTGTCTTTCCAACTTCTCCTTCACCCCTGGAGGGAAACAGATCTCTGACCATTAGAGCTCTTTTCAAATGGAACTTGGGGCTTAAATCCCAAAGCATTTCTGTTCCTTGCCCACACGAGGGCAAAACAGGCAAAGAATGGTGAAGTGGATACTCATCTGTCAGGATCTCCTTTGGTGCCTGCTCAAGATCTAGAAAATAATGAACTGCCAGTTTATTAATGCCAGACACTGAATAAAATGAGACTGGAAAGGCAGCTGAGATCAAAACGGCTTCTTGCTGTTTATGTGGCAATAACTAGAGCACAACAGGCATATGAGATTTAAACACCAACGATTTAAAGGTCAACAAGACAAAATTTTTTGTCCTACAGATGCTTTCTTCTACGAAATCTCACCTGAGGTCTCATGGATATTGACATGTGTGTGTGTGAAGGCATTTGAGGGCACATGTGCACACATGCTGTGAGCATGTGCAGGGGAGAAGATAAACGCACTGCACTGGCAGGGAAGTCTCGTGGGTAAGCACAGAGGAATTAGGAGGGGAAGTTGAGAACATCCTTCTCACTGGAAATGCTCAAGCTGCCAGAGTCCAGCTCCAGTAGCCAGGGATTCAACCTGAAGGGCTGAGAGGTGTCAGTGAGAAACAGGCAGCTTCTCAGTTTTCTTGGACTGCCAGTTTATTTAGAGCTTATGATTCTCTTTTATACTTTTACAAAAGCATTAGGTCAGAGGTTTGACGTTTTTAGTTCCCATAGACCCAGATTTATTTTTCTCCAAAAATCATTGTTGCCCCTCAAAAGGAGTTTCTGCCTCAGCGATTCTCAGATTATCTACTTTTTCTCATGTGTCTTTGTGAATACACTGTAACTCATGCTAATGTCTGGGCTGCATACCACATTCCTCAGTTTATTTCTTATCTTTCTAAGTCCTGTTTGCCCCTAGTATCCTAAGCTCACTATTTCTTAGAAAGGGCTTCTAGCTAATAATATCTCTAAAGTCCCTGATTTCTATAAGCTATAGTAGAATATGCTCACATTACAACATTCCTTAAATCTTTAGCTTCTATTTTAATTATTCCTAAGCCCTAAATTCAGCAAACTCTTTTGCCGTACTTTCCTCACAAATAGGCTTCAGATAGCAATCCTTCCCATGGTCTCAAGCTGTGGCCTCTGTGCTCACCCTGGAACACTCTTTTGCAAATGTCAGTGATTAACTTTATGAATTATTATTTGAGCACAGCTGCAGAAGGCTTTATGCCTTCTCATGCTCCTCTCAAAAACAATAAGTACCTTAATATTCTCTTGAGTCAACTCAGCAGAGGAAAGGAAAAAGCAAGTCAGAATCAAAAAGCCTGACTCCTTCATTCCGGGTCTGTGCCTATGGAACAAAGGGAGGAGGTTTAGGGCAGTGCCTCCATTTTGTCAGTAATGCCTAACACGGCTCCCAACACAAGCCTGCAATGACAGGGTGCACTGCCAAATGTGGGAAGGGGGCAATTTGAAATTTCGGTCAATGTTGGCCTTGGCCTCAACACACCTTAGCAACAGGCCCTGTGCCACAGAGATGTGACTGGGGGCTGCTGTCCTAGGAACAAGCATGTTGGGAGTCCCTTTGCCCCACTTTCCTTTATTAATGGCCCAGGAACATCCTGTGGTATTATCCTACTGTTTACACATACCACACCAGTTCATATTAACTAGAACTCTTGTGCCTGAAATGACATAAGCCCCAAATCCAATCAGCAAGAGAAGGAATACAGTTCATGTTTGAACAACATGGAGTTAGGGGCAGGAATTCTCGATTCTCCCTGCAGTTAAAAACTTCACTGTTGACCCTCCATATCCACAGCTCCACATCCTGGGATTTATTGGGAAAAAGAAATCCACATATAAGTAGGCACATGCAGTTCAAGCCTGTGTTGTTCAAAGCTCAAGTGTATATGGATGTATATAACAACCCATCAAAAAGGCAGCGATGCAGATGGCCTCTGAAACAACCAGAATTGTGACTCTCCTTGGAAAACTCTCTCTGTCTCACATCTCTGTTTCTCTTTATGTCAGTTTTATTTTTTCTAGTTAGCTTAGTCCTACCAACAGTCCCATGGCACAGGCAACTCTGAATTCATATCCTTGAATTTACCATATCATGAATTCAGGCAGTCTTGATTCCAGCTTGTGCTTCATCCAGTCCAGAATTTCCCATGATGTACTCTGCATATAAGTTAAATAAGCAGGGTGACAATATACAGCCTTGACGTACTCCTTTTCCTATTTGGAACCAGTCTGTTGTTCCATGTCCAGTTCTAACTGTTGCTTCCGGGCCTGCATACAGATTTCTCAAGAGGTAGGTCAGGTGGTCTGGTATTCCCATTTCTTTAAGAATTTTCCACAGTGTGTTGTGATCCACAGTCAAAGGCTTCGCCTAGTCAATAAAGGAAAAGTAGATGTTTTTCTGGAATTCTCTCGCTTTTTCATGATCCAACAGACATTGGCAATTTGATCTCCAATTCCTCTGCCTTTTCTAAATCCAGCTTAAACATCTGGAAGTTCACAGTTGTATTGTTGAACCCTGGCTTGGAAAATTTTGAGCATTACTTTGCTAGCATGTGAGATGAGTGCAATTGTGCGGCAGTTTCAGCATTCTTTGGCATTGACTTTCTTTTGGACTGCAATGAAAACTGACGTTTTCCAGTCCTGTGGCCTCTGTTGAGTTTTCCAAATTTTCCCTGCAGTTGAAAACTTCATTGTTGATCCACCACATTCACAGTTCCACATCATGGGATTTATTTGGGGGGGGGGGTGGATATACATGTAAGTGGGCACATGCAGTTCAAGCCTGTGTTGTTCAAGGCTCAAGTATATACAGATGCATATAATCAACCCACCAAAATGGCAGCAATGCAGACAGCCTCAGGAACAATCAGAATTGTGACTTTCCTTGGAAAACTCTCTCTGTTTTGCATCTCTGTTTCTCTTTATGTCATTTTTATTCTTTCTAGTTAGCTTAGTCCTACCAAAAGTCCCATGGCACAGGCAATTCTGAATTCGTATCCTTGAACTTACCATGTGGTGAATTCAGGTTTACCATATCAGGTTTACCACCAGTGGTGCTAGAGGAACTTCTTAGCCCAAATTGTTTGAAAAAACTTGAAGACCTCTGGTTAACCTGTCCTGTGTCACATGGCCAACTATAAACCAATTACTATGTTCACAGATAGGAAATGATTACTGGTCTAGCCTGAGCCAGATGCCCGTCCTTGCTGCCAGCTAGGAGGGATTCTATGACTGCTACCCCTTTCCAGAACCAGGCTAGGGTGGGGAGAAGTGGTTTCCCAAAACAATACATTTCCCAATCCAAGCAGATAAAACAACTCATAATGCTTGTGAGGAAATAAGAGGAAGTGCAAAGTTCTATGTATATCCATAAGATGGACTCTATCAGTTACTTCATTTACATCTTCTGTCTCTTTAATAACCATGTGTCCATTTCATTTGTCTTTTACTGAGAGTAGTATATGATAGTCTCCTTTATTACTGCGCCTCTGTCTGTTTCCTTGTATCTCCTCTACATTTTGTTCCATTGGTAGATGCTAGATTTGACTGGCAGCCATTCATTTCCTTTCTTGGGTTCTTCTGTTGCCCTTTCTGGCCTCCCTCCTCAAATTTCACCCCATCCTTGCTTTCTGCTTTTAATGGCACAGGTATTATCTGCTGGCTTACTTTGCTCATTCTCTAAAGATGAACACACTACATTCAATAGCAAGCTAACATTTCTTGACCACTTAAGTGCTAGGTACTGTGCTAAGTGCATTATCAAATGTAATCATCACTGGATCCTCATTCAGAAGCTTCAGTTACCGTTCTCTTTTTACAAGTGAAGAACCTAAAGCACAGAAACACTAACTTGCCGAAGGGTCACCAAGTTGGTCAATAGAGCCAAGATTTTAACCCAGTCTGGCCACAGAACTTTGCTCTGTAATGTGTATCAGTTCACAGATAAGACTCAGAGCACACACCAGACCATCTGCAAGCATTTACCTCAAGAAAGCAGAATGG
Organism: Madoqua kirkii; assembly: GCA_006408675.1. Taxonomy (NCBI): domain Eukaryota; kingdom Metazoa; phylum Chordata; class Mammalia; order Artiodactyla; family Bovidae; genus Madoqua; species Madoqua kirkii. Next base: position 12,175 of record SJYC01062010.1, read on the forward strand.
AATGGAGGGGGAAAGTGGTCAGTGTGGCTCGTCATGTTTTACACTAAAAATGTTTATGTTTGACTTTCTTACAAGGAAATCATTCAGGTACTAGTTGTGTGATTTTTTTTCTCAGTTTTTAAATTGTGGTAAAATATACATAACCTAAAATTTACCATTTTAAGCCTTTTTGAGTGTATAATTTAGTAGTATTAAATACATTCACACTGGAATTAAATACACTCAAAACCATCACTACCATCTATCTCCAGAATTTTTCTAGCATCCCAAACTGTAACTTGGTATCTACTAAACAATAACTTTGCATTCTCCCTTTTGCCCAGTCCCTGGTAACCATCATTCTACTTTCTATCTTTATCAATTTGACTATTTTAGAGTAGCTCATGTAAGTGTAATCATACATTATTTGGTCTTTTGTGACTGGCTTCTTTCCTAGCATAATTATATTCAAGGTCCATTCATGCTATAACATGTCTTAGAATTTATATCTTTTATAAGGGTGAATAATATTTCACTGTATGCACATACTACAGTTTGTTTATCTATTCACCTGTTGATGGGTATGTGAGTTGTTTCCACCTTTTGGTTCTTGTGAATGATGCAGCTATGACTAGGAGTGTACATGTAGTTGTGTAATTTTCTTAAACTCTTAAAAACTATACTCATGGAATGATCCCACTTATGTTCATTATGTGGCTGTGTCTATCATGTACTTGGTAGGCATGTAATGTGTAGAAAAAGATTTGAGAGATGCCCATGAAATGTTTGTCATCACCTCTAGAATGGGAAAAGAATGGGGTCATCAAGGAAAAGACTGACTCTTTTTTTCAGGAGCTAGCATGTTACTTTGCACAGGACAAGTGCTCAATAAGCAGTTATTGGATCATGAAAAGGAATTTTCTCTTTTTTTGAAGTTTTTCCAAGTCTCAAACCAAAAAACTATAAAGAGCCATAGCAGAACTAAGGTGTAATGTGTCAAAAGAGTAAATATCTTGGAATCATTCTGATCATAAAAGTGAATTTCATTTGATAGTTCTATCAACTGTTAAGTCTGAAATGAGCCATCTATTCATAGGTCTAGACTTGAGCCAACACCAGGGAATGCAGCTTAAGGATAGCTTTTCAAAACCATAGTGCTGTGAGGACATAGGGAAAGAAGTGAATCTAGGTTCTGGAGTGGAAGCCCTCTTAAGATATCAAACGCAGTGGCAGACATGGCCCTCAACAGAAATGTAGAAAAGTACCTGGCTGAAAATATACACTATTTGTTTTCTAAATATTTCTGTTTTCTAGACCACTGTCTGTTTAGAGAATACTCAAGCAATTCCTGCTTCTTAACAAAGTCTCCACAAGGACTAGAAAGTCATCTATTCACGACAAGAAGTCGCTGTTACTATGGGAGTAGAGTGTCTGAAAGTGTGCAAATCTCATAATCTGGTGGAGAATGTATACCCCTCCAGAGGCTTTCATTTTCAGGTGGAAAAACAAACCCGGTGTCACTTCCACTTTGGGGCCATCAGACCTCACCAGCATTACAAAACCAAAGTGCCAAGGGTGCAGAATGTGAAGCCAGAAGCACTCCCAGGCCAGGATCGAGCTCCAGGGAGAAAACAAAACAAAACTGAGCATACAGCACAAGGCCCTAGGCTGCCTGTGGCCTCACTACGCACGCTAGGCCCTTTCCGTCAGAGTCCAGCCCCAGGGAGGTCTGGGGACAGGCCAGGCTTCCACCCGAGCCTGCGGATTCACGACCTCCTCTTCCAGGTGTTTTCACTGGGAGTCTGCCACCACTGGGCCCCTTTGGTGCAGAGGCCCTTCCCCCAGCGGCCAAGACTGTAACTTTTTATTCTGTATAATTCTTTAAGGCTTTTTGATGTGGACCATTTTTAAAGTATTTATTGAATTGATCACACACACTCTGCTTCTGTTTTATGTTGTGTTGGGTGGTTTTTTGTTTGTTTGTTTGTTTGCCCCACAGCATGTAGGATCTTAGTTCCCCAGCCAGGTATCCATCGCACACCCTTCCATTGGCAGGAGAAGTCTTAACCACTGGACCAGCAGAGAAGTTCCTATTCTCAATATTTCTATATTTTTGATTTTTCATAATGAGAATAGATTCAAATATTCCACAGTTTTAAAATGCAATAAAAAATAAAGGTATCTTAGCAGGCTATGGGTAACAAATATTTAAAGCAATTTTCAAGGGTTCCAAAGAACTGAAGGGATAAAGAAAAGCTGAAATACTTCTGTGTGATTTGAAACTTTTATAAGCTGCATATGCTATGTTTTTTGTTTGTTGGTGTTTGGTTTTGTTTTGTTTTGTTTTGTTTTTGTTTAATGCTTTATTCCATTTCACAGTCCTGTATTGGTTCTGCCATACACTGACATGAAAAATCTAATGGGAAAAATGAAAGGAAGGCCTGCAGTGGAACTGCAGTGGTAACTGAGGCCCAGAGGAGGGCAGTAGAAAGCCATGAGGTGGAAACCCAGGAAAGGTTCTTCTTCCTCCCTCTCACTTGGAAAAGGATTCTAATTTAGCTAAGAGGGAGCTAAGATAGGCTCAGGTACAATCCAGTGGGGACCGTCCTGGCCAGACTCTGGGAGCAAGACAATTGGATAAAAGAGGGGAAATCTGAAAAGTCTAGAGAGATCTAAGGGGAGAGAAAGCAAGAAAAGGCATTCTTCACAGAAGATCATCAAACACAAGCCCAGGAGCAGAGCCCTGGGGCAGAACGCTAGAGACATTTCTAGAGCTCTTGGGTTCACAGGCCTGTTTAGAGGCAATGACTGAGTCCTTGAAACCTGCCCCTCTGCTTTTTAAAATAGACAAGATAAGGATGGCCCTGCAGACTTAAGACCAGAGCTGGGATTGGCAGGAGCTAGCACAGGGTCAGACCCTGTCTTTATTTAAAATATTTCATATTTTGTAAAACATGGATTTTTTGCATTCATTTGATTTTTAAAATATTACTTGAAAATATTTAACAGCCCAATCTCTTCCAAATGAGGTAAGACAAAATATAAAAGAGGGAAACAGAGACCAAGATATAGGAACAGAGTCCCATCCTTGGGAGGAGTCATGAAGGAGGAGAACTTCCCACACAATAGGAAACCCTCTCACGGACTTGTCTGTGGGGAACTTTGGAAACTTAAAGTGAAGTCGCTCAGTCGTGTCCACCTCTTTGCGACCCCATGGACTTTAGCCCACCAGGCTCCTCCATCCATGAGAATCTCCTGGCAAGAATATTGGAGTAGGTTGCCATTTCCTTCTCCAGGGGATCTTCACAACCCAGGGATCGAACCCGGGTCTCCTGCATTGTAGGCAGATGCTTTACCATCTGAGCTACCAGGAAATTCCAGATGGTAGCTTAGAGGGCAACAAACTGGTTGGAGGAGGGGGGACATAGGACACGTGCCTAACACAACTACCAGTAGCAAAGTGGCCCAGATGCTCACATCCTTGACCAGTGAGTGTGGGTTGGGCAGGAAGGCACGGGGTGCTTTGTCAGTTGGTCCTTACTGGACCAGGCTTGCATGCCCTGAGAACAATCTGATGAAGCTAATGCGACAAAGTAACACAAACTCTAGGATTGCCAGAGAGACAAAAAAAAAGGAAGAAAAAGGCCTTCCCCCCCACCCCACAAAAACTAACATTGCATGGTGACCCCTTGTGTGAACACAGAACAATGGATTGTGCCCTGCTGCTGCTGCTGCTGCTGCTGCTAAGTCGCTTCAGTCATGTCTGACTCTGTGGGACTCCACAGACGGCTGCCCACCAGACTCTCCTGTCCCTGGGATTCTCCAGGCAAGAACACTGGAATGGGTTGCCATTTCCTTCTCCAATGCATGAAAGTGAAAAGTGAAAGGGAATTTGCTCAGTCGTGTCCGACTGTTAGCGACCCATGTACTGCAGCCTACCAGGTTCCTCCACCCATGGGACTTTCCAGGCAAGAGTACTGGAGTGGAGTGCCATTGCCTTCTCCAGATTGTGCCCTAGCAAACACCAAAGGAGAACAAGCCGGCTGCCAGTTAGGGTCCTTCCTCCTGGGAATCAGAGAGGCAGCTGTGAGATAGCCAGAGCCAAAAGGAAAGGGGCTGCTGCAATCTCGGCTCCAGAGACTGTATCATCCACCAAACTGTAAGCAAGCTGCCAGTTGCTAACCACACCTCCCTGAGATCCTGTAAGGTTCACATCTACCAGGAGCGTCACACTCTGTGATCAGCTCCCCAGAGGAGACACACAGCACACCTGGGACTGTGCCCTCACGGCACACCCGGGAAACTGAGCAGCCAGGATCGAGGAGGTGCGTAAGATGCATGGCCCACCTGGGACAGTGAGGTTGCCAAGCACCCGGTCAGCTGAGCGGCTTGTACCTGGGAAGAGCACAAAACACACAGCCCATCTGAGTCTGTGCCCTTGCGGAGTACCCGAAAACCTGAGTGTCTTAGACCTGGGTTTGGACAAAACGCAGGGTCCACTTGGGAGCATGCCTGAGCACCATGATGCCTGAGCAGTGTGAACCCAGGAAGTACACACCACCTTAGGCTGTGGCAAACCCAGTGTGATCCATCCACTGGGAGAATTGATGCTTTCGAACTGTGGTGTTAGAGAAGACTCTTGAGAGTCCCTTGGACTGCAAGGAGATCCAACCAGTCCATCCTAAAGGAAATCAGTCCTGAATACTCATTGGAAGGACTAATGCTGAAGCTGAATCTCCAATACTTTCACCACTGATGCAAAGAACTGACTCATTTGAAAAGACTCTGATGCTGGGAAAGATTGAAGGCAGGAGGAAAAGGGGACAACAGGGGATGAGATGGTTGAATGGCATCACCGACTAGATGGAGATGAGTTTGAGTAAACTCTGGGAGTTGGTGATGAACAGGGAGGCCTGGCGTGCTGCAGTCCATAGTGTCACAAAGAGTCGGACACAACTGAGTGACTGGGCTGCACTGAACTGAAGTCTCAACCCAACTACTTTTTTAACTTTGGCATAGTGTCCTCACAGTTTAAGACTGTTTTCCTGTTGTGCCTAGTGCATGCCGGAAATGGCTCTGTGTTCTTGGTTCTGGCTGCCTTAGGGAAATTCCTGATAGTCATTTCCTTTTTTAAAAAAAAATTTATTTGACCACGCCAGTTCTTAGTTATGGCATGTGAACTCTTAGCTGCAGTATGTGGGATCTAGTTCCCTGACCAGGGATAGAATCCAGACCCCCTGCATTGGGGGCATGGAGTTTTAGCCACTGGACCACCAGGGAAGTCCCAATACTCATTTCTAATACCACTGCCTTTGATGACTGCTACCAAAGTAAGGGTCCAGGCTCCAGCCCCACTCTCAAGGTTTTTGATTCTTTTTGTTACCCCTAAAAATGATAAAAAGAGTTTACCCTGTTGTGCATTCTCAGAATGACCCAGATAGAGGTTGAATATCTACCCATTTTCTTCACATGGTACCTTCCCACTTGGAATCAGCAGGGCTGGGAGGTCAGGCGAAAGCCTTGGAGTTAGGTTTTCTAACTTCCCCTCTGATGAGACGCTATCCTTGCCCACTTCCAAAAGCATGGTTCAGAAAAAAAGACAAAATCCTGAAGTCCCAGCCTATACTCTAGTACAGTGAGGTTAGTTCTCTATCACATCCAGCAGGATCAGTTAAATTCCATAGCTAGCATATATTGAGTGTGTACTACTTCCCTTTATGTCCTGGATATTTTTATGTCCTGTACTAAACCCTTTATGTCCTCCCCTCAATTTGGGTGATTTAGCAAAAGGACTCACAAGACTCAGAAGCAGATCATAGTCATGGCTGAGGTTTATTAGAGCAAAAATATACAAACCAAGAGCAACAGGAAAAAGACGTCTATTCAAGTGAATCAGAGAGGTTGGACATGCGCTTTTGAGTACTTGCCCCTCTGGGGCCACCTAGGACATGCTCTCTTCTCTAGCAGTAAACTAGAGGCATGTGTACAACATGGCTCTGCCCAGGGAAGCCTCAGCATCTGAGGCTTTTTGAGAATGAGTCTCATAGTAATGTCATGCTCCATGACCAGCCATGGCAAGTGAAACTCAGGATCTCAACAATGACACCAGATGCACATCAATGTTGATGTTTGTACAAAGAAATCAACTGAACAAAACATCATCATGAACCAGTTAACATTAGAACATTCCCCGAGGGTTGGTCAACAGTCAAATCACGGTTTCCCGTTCCCTTGACATACAAGGACCAAACAACCAGACCTGCTGTGTTAACAGTTTCCTCACATTTCACATATTTTATTTAATCTCCAACAGTCCCCTGTTATATGGAGTATGATATGAGTTAACTGATGCTCTGTAACATATAGTAAGACCATATCTAGTAATTGACTGAATCAACAAATGAATCTATGATGGCTTTAGATCAATCACTCAGTCATGTCCAACTCTTTGCAACACCATGGACTGCAGCATGCCAGGCTTCCACGTCCATCACCAACTCCCGGGCCTTACTCAAACTCATGTCCATTGAGTTGATTATGCCATCCAAGATCTCATCCTCTGTTGTCCACTTCTCCTCCTGCCTTCCATCTTTCCCAACATCAGGGTCTTTTCAAATGAGTCAGGTCTTCACATCAGGTGGCCAAAGTATTAGAGTTTCACTTCAGCATCAATTCTTCCAATGAATATTCAGGTCTGATTTCCTTTAAGATAGACTGGATGGATATCCTTGCAGTCCAAGGAATTCTCAAGAGTCTTCTCCAATACCACAGTTCAAAAGCATCAATTCTTTGGTGCTCAGATTTCTTTATAGTCCAATTCTGACATCCATACATGACTACGGAAAAACAATACCTTTGACTAGATGGACCTTTGTTGGCAAAGTAATGTCTCTGCTTTTTAATATGTTCTCTAGGTGGATAATAGGTTTTCTTCCAAGGAGCAAATGTCTTTTAATTGCTTGGCTGCAGTCACCATCTGCAGTGATTTTGGAGCCCAAGAAAATAAAGTTTGTCACTGTTTCCATTGTTTCCCCATCTATTTTCCATGAAGTGATGGGACCTGATGCCATGATCTTAGTTTTCTAAATGTTGAGCTTTAAGCCAACTTTTCCACTCTCCTCTTTCACTTTCATCAAGAGGCTCTTTAGGTTTTCTTCACTTTCTCATCAGGGTGATGTCATCTGCATATCTGAGGTTATTGATATTTCTCCTGGCAATCTTGATTCCAGCTTGTGCTTCTTCCAGCCCAACGTTTCTCATGATGTACTCTGTCTATAAGTTAAATCAGCAGGGTGACAATATACAGCCTTGACTTAATTCTTTTCCAATTTGGAACCAGTCCATTGTTCCATGTCTGATAATAAATGTTGCTTCTTGATCTGCATACAGATTTCTCAGGAGGCAGGTAAGGTGGTCTGGTATTCCCAGCTCTTGAAGAATTTTCCAGTTTATTGTGATACACAGTCAAAGGCTTTGGCACGGTCAATAAAGCAGAAGTAGATGTTTTTCTGGAACACTTGCTTTTTCAGTGATCCAACAGATGTTGGCAATTTGATCTCTGGTTCCTATGCCTTTTCTAAATCCAGCATCAACTTCTGGAAGTTTATGGTTCATGTACTATTGAAGCCTGGCTTGGAGAATTTTGAGCATTACTTTACTAGCGTGTGAGATGAGTTCAATTGTGCAGTAGTTTGAACATTCTTTGGCGTTGCCCGTCTGTGGGATTGGAATGAAAACTGACTTTTGGCAGTCCTGTGGCCACTACTGAGTTTTCCAAATTTTCTGGCATGTTGAGTGAATCCATTTAACAGCATCATCTCATAGGATTTGAAATAGCTCAACTGGAACCTGTAATGTACACTAGCTTTGTTCATAGTGATACTTCCTAAGGCCCACTTGACTTCACATTCAAGTATGTCTGGCTCTAGGCAAGTGATCACACCACACACTATCTGGATTATGAAGATCTTTTTTGTATAGTTCTTCTTTGTATTTCTGCCACATCTTCTTAATATGTTCTGCTTCTTTTACATGCATACCATTTCTGTCCTTTCTTCTACCCAGTATTCTTGCCTTGAGAACCCCATGAACAGTATGGAAAAGCAAAAAGATATGACACTGAAAAATGAATTCCCCCAGTCAGTAGGTGTCCAATATGCTACTGGAGAGCAGTAGAGAAATAACTCCAGAAAGAATGAAGAGACAGAGCCAAAGCAAAAACAACACCCAGTTTTGCACGTGACTGGGGATGGAAGTAAAGTACAATGCTGTGAAGAATATTGCACAGGAACCTGGAATGTTAGGTCCATGAATCAAGGTAAATTGGAAGTGGCCAAACAGGAGATGGCAGAGTGAACATCGACATTTTAGAAATCAGTGAACTTAAATGGAATGGAATAGGCAAATTTAATTCAGATGACCATTACATCTACTACCATGGGCAAGAATCCCTTGGAAGAAATGGAGTAGGGGTGGGTCCTAAGATGGCAGAGGAATAGGACAGGGGAACCAATTTCTAGTGAACATCGACATTTTAGAAATCAGTGAACTTAAATGGAATGGAATAGGCAAATTTAATTCAGATGACCATTACATCTACTACCATGGGCAAGAATCCCTTGGAAGAAATGGAGTAGGGGTGGGTCCTAAGATGGCAGAGGAATAGGACAGGGGAACCAATTTCTCTCCCACAAATTCATCAAAAGAACATTTGACCATTGAGTAAACTCCACAGAACAACTTCTGAATGCTAGCAGAGGATATCAGGCACCCAGAAAGGCACCCATTGTCTTCAAAGGGAGGTAGGACAAAATATAAAAGATAAAGATAAAAAGAGAGACAAAAGAGGTAGAGATGGAGACCCGTCTGGGGAAGGGAGTCTTAAAAAAAAGAGAAGTTTCCAAACATCAGGAAATACTCTCTCCAGCAGGTCTGTGGCGAGCCTTGGAATCTCAGAGGGCAAAATAACCGGGAGGAAAAATAAATAAATAAAACCCACAGATTACATGCCTAACAGCAACTTCCAGTGGAGCAGCAGCCCAGACGCTCGCATCTCCCACTAGCAAGCGGGGCTGGACAGGGAGGCATGGGCTGCATTGCTTAGAGTAAGGACTGGGCCTGAAAGCCCCAGTGGCAACCTGAGGGAACTAGCTTGAGATAGCAACCCAGACTGTGGGATAGCTATCCCATGAAAAGCCATAACCTAAAACACCACTAATCTTGATTCCAGCTTGTGTTTTTTCCAGTCTAGTGTTTCTCATGATGTACTCTGCATATAAGTTCAATAAGCAGGGTGACAATATACAGCCTTGATGTACTCCTCTTCCTATTTGAAAAGAGTCTGTTGTTCCATGTCCAGTTCTAACTGTTGCTTCCTGACCTGCATACAGATTTCTCAAGAGACAGATCAGGTGGTCTGGTATTCCCATCTCTTTCAGAATTTTCCACAGTTTATTGTGATCCACACAGTCAAAGGCTTTCTCAAAGTCAATAAACTAGAAATAGATGTTTTTCTGGAACTCTTGCTTTTTCCATGATCCAGCGGATGTTGGGAATTTGATCTCTGGTTCCTCTGCCTTTTCTAAAACCAGCTTGAACATCTGGAAGTTCACGGTTCATGTATTGCTGAGGCCTGGCTTGGAGATATTTTGAGCACTACTTTACTAGCATGTGAGATGAGTGCAGTTGTGCAAGTTTGTTCATTCTTTGGCATTGCCTTTCTTTGGGATTGGAATGAAAACTGACCTTTTCCAGTACTGTGGTCATTGTTGAGTTTTCCACATTTGCTGGCATATTGAGTGCAGCACTTTCACAGCATCATTATTCAGGATTGTAAATAAGTCAACTGGAATTCCATCACCTTGACTAGCTTTGTTTGTACTGATGCTTTCTAAGGCCCACTTCACTTCACATTCCAGGATGTCTGGCTCTAGATGAGTGATGACACCATCATCACTATCTGGGTTGTGAAAAACTTTTCTGTACAGTTCTTCTGTGTATTCTTGCCATCTCTTCTTAATATTTTCTGCTTCGATTAGGTCCATACCATTGTTGTCCAAAGATGAGCCCATCTTTGCATGAAATGTTCCCTTGATATTTCTAATTTTCTTGAAGAGATCTCTAGTCTTTCCCATTCTG
>SJYC01062014.1:0-14258 GCA_006408675.1 Madoqua kirkii
TGTTGCAGACAGTGTGGGGTCAGTTCATTTTCAGATAGTTCCTTAGTCTAGCTTGTACTTCTCAAGGTCTATAGGTCCCTTCCTATGTAGTCGGTGCTAGCTACAAGGTTTTAATCTATTGCACCTGTCACTTCCAAAGCGGTTCCCTCTGTTTATTTTAGCTTCTTCTGTTTGCTGGTCTCTTCAGTATCTAATTTCCGCCCTGACACAAGGGGGCGTGTTGGTGGTCACTTTTTTAGGTTCACTTGTTCAATCGTGCTGTGGGGAGGGAGGAACACTGCAAAGAAATACACTGTGGCTTGTGCTCACAGTGATTCAGCCACACTGGGTTTGCCCCCGCTCACCGCTTGTGTGCTTTCCCAGTCTACACCTCTCAGGCTCTAGGTTGCTCTGCTGGGAACTCTCTGACGCGGGCCCTGGGTTGCATGCACTCCCTAGGTCTAAGCCACTCAAGTTCTCGGGTACTCCACAAAGGTGTAGACTTGGTTGGGCCTGCGTTTTGTGCCCATCACAGGTCCAAGCAGCTCAGGTGATCAGGTGCTTGGCGAGCACAGTCACCCCCTGTTGAAGGCTGTGACTTATCACCTCCCCCATCCCAGCTGTTTGGTTTTCTGGGTATACAATGGGTGTGCCTTCTCAGGTGTGCCCTGTGTCTCTTCTGGGGAGCTGATCTCTGGCTGCGACCCTCCTGGTGGATGTCAACTGTCCAGAATCCCCAGAACTCTTGGTTAGCAATGAAGTCTGCTTGCAGTTGGTACAGAATGCCTCTCTGGGGCCGTGATTGCCCCCTCCCAGCTCTGGCTGTCTCTGGCAGGGGATGGGCCAGTCTGCAGCCAGCTAGCTCTGCTCAGTCCTTTGTTCTGAGCGGGGCTGGTGGTGTCTTAGGTTAGGGCTTTTGGGGATAGCTATCCCACAGTCTGGGTTGCGATCTCAAGCTAGTTCCCTCAGATTGCCCTCGGGGCATTCAGGCCTGGTCCTTACCCTAAGCAATGCAGCTCGAGCCTCCCTGTCCAGTCCCCGCTTGCTAGTGGGGGATGCAGGCATCTGGGCTACTGCTCCGCTGGGAGTTGCTGTTAGGTACATAATCTGTGGGGTTTAATTATTTATTTACTTTTCCTTCTGGTTATTTTGCCCTCTGAGATTCCAAGCCTCACCACAGACCCGCCAGAGAGAGTGTTTCCTGGTGTGTGGAAACTTCTCTCTTTTTTAAGACTCCCTTCTCGGGACGGACCTCCATCCCTACCTCTTTTGTCTTTCTTTTTGTCTTTTATATTTTGTCCTACCTCCACTTGAAGACAATGGGCTGGCCTTTCGGCGTGCCTGATGTCCTCTGCCAGCATTCAGAAGCTGTTTTGTGGAATTTGCTCAGCACTCAAATGTTCTTTCAATGAATTTGTGGAGGAGAAAGTGGTCTCCCCATCCTATTCCTCTGCCATCTCCTGGCTACTGATTTCTAATTTCTTAGAGATATTCTGGAAAATATTTTGATGACCAGCAGGTGGATCATCACTACCAATAGATGTATTTTCTGTTTGAATTCTTTACCTACTTGGATTTCACTTTTCCTGAGACTATATAACTCCTAATTTTATTTATTTATTTATTTTTAGCCAGCCTCTCCCAAGGAGGGGGACAGGGCATTCTGGCATATACAGAAAAGAGTGAGTAGTGATAACAGACCCGAGTCTGCACGTAAGGAGAAACATAAACCATCTTCCTTTTGGCTGTCCATCATCTCCCATCACAGTACAGTCATGGCTGGAGAGGGAGTTGGCTGGTCAAGTCAGAACAGAGCGGGTAGATCAGGTGTCCAAAGAAATTCCATTTTCCTACCTGCCATGTCTAGGGTGACCTAAGACTCTGCTGGAGTCATGAGGACAGTCAAGTAGGATCTGGAGACAGGCAGGCACTTGGGCCTACCAAACAGTGTACAGGAATCTCCTTTGAGAAATTATCAAGAAACTGAAGCTGGTCAGGGGTACCCCTCGGTCATCCCACCAGGGGGTGCTCAGGACATTTCCCCTTCCAGTGTCCCTCCTACAGACAAAGGCACAATAGTTTCAGCCCAGGTGACTTTCTGGCTATCTGTTGGATCTTCTCACCCCTCTAGGGTCCCCTCAACACGGCAGGTGAATCAGAGCAGCCAAAAAAGACTCTTCTGGAGTCATGAGGACAGTCAAGTAGGATCTGGAGACAGGCAGGCACTTGGGCCTACCAAACAGTGTACAGGAATCTCCTTTGAGAAATTATCAAGAAACTGAAGCTGGTCAGGGGTACCCCTCGGTCATCCCACCAGGGGGTGCTCAGGACATTTCCCCTTCCAGTGTCCCTCCTACAGACAAAGGCACAATAGTTTCAGCCCAGGTGACTTTCTGGCTATCTGTTGGATCTTCTCACCCCTCTAGGGTCCCCTCAACACGGCAGGTGAATCAGAGCAGCCAAAAGCTGCTTTTTTTCTTCATTAGCCTCTTATCCTTATTGGCCTCCCTTGTTATATGTCTAGGTCATTTTTGACCTTGAAAACCTCCTCAATCAAGGTTGACAATGAAGTTTCGGGCCCAGACTCAAGGTTTTGTAATTTTCTCTGGATATCAGGAGTAGCCTGGGTGATAACATACATGACCAGTATGTCCTCCCTTCTGTGGATTCAGGGTTTGTACTGGTATCCTTTCTGAATGCCTCAGTCCCCTAGCTCAGGAAGACTGCCTGTTTTTATCATTTTCCTGTGTAATCTCTCAGACTTTATCATAATTTACAGGCCTCGCCACATAGCTTTTCATTCCTTCTGATAGACAAGTAATGTAATATCTCATCCTAGCCTGACCTACACGATCTTCATAGTCTGGGTGTGGGTCATGTTCTGGGATTACATCTCCACCCACCTGATAAATTTGGTGTGGATGGGTGGCCAATAGGTCATCTGTGTGTTCCCCAACTTTCTCAGGATATACTCCTTTTCATCCCTGGTGCAACATTGGTCCAGAATAGCTAGGCTGTCCTACCAGTTGAGAGAGACCTCCAACTCCAGCCTGACAAACTCATCCCTAAATTTGTCAGAGTTCTCTGAGAACCTGCCAGATTTTCCCTTACAGAGTAACCCAGTTAGTTAGGACCTCTCTTTTGGATCTTGCAGGCATTTGAGCAGACTCAAGGAGATAGTGGAGAACAGGGAAACTTGACATGTTGCAGTTCATGGGGTCGCAAAGTGCCAGACCTGACTGAGTGCGCGCACACACACACACACACACACACACACGCAAAGAGGGAACGCTTTTAGCACCCCCCAAAGCTAACTGGAAGTTAAGAGAACTTCAATTGCAATTTGATATCTGAGGAGTCTGTCAAAAATTGGTAAAAGTTTTAAAATACCCAGTTGGATAGGATCATAGGTTTCTATGAAACAATATATGTTCCTGGCATTAAGTTGGGGGAAAAAAATCAAAAGTAAATATACATCAGTTAAAGGCACAGGAACTCACATGAAATGTCTCAAAAGCAGCATCCAGGACAACAGTGTTCTCTTATGAGAGAGAGGAACCAAATCCAGCCATGCATCAGCCTGTTTGTTATAAAATCCACTTACCTAATGAAATTTAACCCAACCTTAGAAATTCTGACCATATACAAAATTCTTTTCTCAATGTTCCTCTTCTGCAAAACTTCTATAACTTTCTGTAGCCAAATTATGTCCCTTATTCTCTCCCTACTCAGAAATGGCCAGGTCTAGGACCTGTTTTCTAGTCACCTGTTTTCCTTTTGTCAAAATATATTTCCACTCCTCACACCTTCTTTTCTGAAAACACACATCCTACTTAAGAAACTATGAACTGTCCTTTACATTATCTTTCCATTCACTGACAGAGAGCATGTCAAGGTGGCACCAAACATCTCTAGCTTCTGTCTCACAAGAAAACAAAAGTATGGGAACTTAGGCCTGTTTAGCAATTAATGTTATAATAGTTTACCTGATTTGAAATGGCCTGACTATCCTCTCATTTAACTTAATTTAGTTTTAAATTTATCAAAATTTAGAAAGGCTACTTTAGATGGATGTTTCCAAAACATAATTATTCCTATAGTTTACCAAAAACTTATACAAGTTACATTTACTTAAAAATTTAATCATATCAGGTTATTTCCCTGTTGGCAGGTTTTACAACAGAAACAAAATGTACTTATTGACTTAATGTAACTTTAGGTACAGTGAAAGTATTATTCTTTGTATTGATAACTCTGAAAAGTCAGTATTAAAGCCACAGGTTTAAACTAGACAAGTATATTTCTACAAAACCAGAGGTCGCATAGTTTTCCCATCTGAATTTAAAATGGCCCTTTCCCCCCTCAGTCTGGGAGACTACAGTTAAATCAAGTAGTTCCTGAGAGCCCAGGCAGAGTAATTACATTGCAAGAGCAGAGGAAGGAGAACATGAGCTCCTGTCTTTTCTTTTTGTTTTTTAAAGTCTCACTAAGTAACCAAAGAATGGAGTTCCAGGAAATATGAGCTGTGTCTGTATTTCAGCCTGGAGAAGGGCATGGCAACCCACTCCAGAATTCTTGCCTGGAGAAGTTCATAAACAGAGGAAGTGCTCCAATGTGCTCACAATGTTGGCAGAGACTTGCAGGAGCAATTGGACAGACAAAACTACACCAGAAACAATGATACCAATGTCAAAACATAGAGACAAACAAGAAGTTTTCAGGATAAAGGGGACTGGAGTATAGGGGTGAAGACCAAGGGAGATGTAAAGGGAGGGGGGACAGAAAAGACAGAAAAAGAGAAAGAGACACAGAGAAACATTGCCATTCCCACCCACCCCCTGCAGGTGTCTATTCAGGCACCAACCTGCACGCTTCCAGAAAGGGCTGTGAAGAGCGGAGCAGCCTGTCCACTGCCCTCCAGGGTGATCAAGCCTGGAGACCAGACAGTTACACGTCCTGTGTGGGACTGCAAGCCAGAGGAGAGAGTCTCACCCACTGGTACACCAGTGCATAGGAGTCCTCAGGCTGTTCCCACCTAGGCTTCTCTTGGCAGCAGGAAAATAAAGGTGAGAATATTGGGAGGATCGATTTCCAGCCACTACACAATATGAGGTTTGAACCTGTAGCCCCCTCATAGAGCTTCCGACAGTGGGGAGGCCCTGGGCCAAGGTCTGCAGGGTACGAGTTAAGTCTCTCCCTTCTCTACTTGTCACCCATCAAGGTGAGCCTTTCCAGGCCAGAGGGAGCAGCTCTTAGCAGCTGGGAGGAGTGATTCTGTAGCTGCCTGATAACCATACCCTCAGAGAAGTAAGAGAGGACAAAGAGAGAGGAGAGGACACAGAAGCAGAGAGATTTCAGGAGAGGGAGAGGGAAAATGGTGAGGGAAAAGAACAAAGGGAGGCGCTGTCTAAGTGAGGGGAATTAGGCCTCGGGGACCGAGGAAGCAGCCTTAACAAATGGGTGACTCTGAAACAGGTGGTTCAGGTTGCTGCTTGTCACCGATGGGGAGGCTGTGTTAGGTGTCCTATGGGTACCCAGATCCTTTCCTCAGTAGGGGTCAAGCCCCATACTGGGTGCCATAAAATGTTACCAACCAGGGCGGTTGTCTGCTTTCATCAGTAGAAATTGATCACAGGCCAGATTAGAAATTCAGGAAAGGCTTTATTGAGGCTCTTGCTGCAGCAGAGGGGAGCTAGGACAAACAACAGTTTCTCTTGCTTGCTCCCTGAAGAATCCCCACTTTTTATTACAATCAGTATACAGTCTTTGCCCCAGTAATTAGCTACAGGAGTGAGGGAAAGAACAAACAGTTCTGTGGCTCTGATAAGGTATGGCTCTGGCCCAAGTCCTATCATGCTGCCAACTCATCTAAGGGTTCTGGGCATATGTATTTCATAGAAGATTTTGCAAAACAATCCCAGAACCGTGAACCAACCGTCTTCGTAAGGGGGAACCACTGGGACCCTTCAGCAACTCCACACTAATAGGGTTGAAAATAACAATGAACAGCTTTGACTGAGTCGAAGCAGACAAAACAGGATGAAAGAATCCAGCATTGCCAAGACCCCCACTACATTCATGATAAAATTAGACGTGGCATTGCCATAACTATACACTCAACAAAAGCCAATGTGGAATAAATCATAGAGGAGTCTATTTTTTCTTTGCATAAGAGAATTAGACCTGCCACTGCAGCCAGACTTAAACTAAGTTTCAACATCCATTCTGCACCTTGTCCAACACAGAACAGGCTAGGGAAGATGTTTTTTTAATTGAAGTATAGTTAATCTATAATATTATATTAATTTCTGCTGTACAACAAACTGACTCAAT
This sequence comes from Madoqua kirkii, assembly GCA_006408675.1. Lineage (NCBI taxonomy): Eukaryota > Metazoa > Chordata > Mammalia > Artiodactyla > Bovidae > Madoqua > Madoqua kirkii. The sequence goes on from SJYC01062014.1 coordinate 6,313, forward strand.
TACACACATATACACATTCTTTCTCATATTATTTTCCACTGTGGTTTATCCCAGAAGATTGGATATGCTTCCCTGGATATGCTATATTGGATATGCTATACAGCAGGACCTTGTTCACCCATTCTCGATGTAATAGTTTGCACCTATTCACCCCAAACTCCCAGCCCCTCCGTGCCCCTCCCCTAATGCCAACCACAAGTCTGTTCTCTATATTTGTGAGTCTATTTCTGTTTTATAGATAGGTTCGTGTTTTAAATTCTACATATAAGTGATATCATCTGGTATGTCTTTTTTAGGACTTACTTCATTTAGAATGATAGGATCTAGTTGCTTCCATGGTGTTGCAAATGGCATTGTTTAATTCTTTTTATGGCTGAGTAGTATTCCATTGTATGTATGTACCACACCTTCTTTATCCACTCATGTATTGATGGACCTTAAGGTTGTTGACATGTTCTGGCTATTGTGAATAGTGCTACTATGAACATAGGGGTGCATGTATCTTTTTGAATTATAGTTTGGTACAGATATATGCCTAGGAGCGGGATTGTTAGATCATACAGTAATTCAATTTTTAGTTTTCTGAAACCTTCATAACGTTTCCTATAGTGACTATGGGAATTCTATTAATTCCCACAGGCTTCCATGGTGGCTCAGAAGTTAAAGCGTCTGCCTCCAATGCAGGAGACCTGGGTTCGGCCCCTGGGTCTGGAAGATCCCCTGGAGAAGGAAATGGCAACCCACTCCAATATTCTTGCCTGGAGAATCCCATGGACGGAGGAGCCTGGTAGGCTACAGTCCATGGGGTTGCAAAGAGTTGGACACGACTGAGCGACTTCACCTTACCTTACCACCAAAAGTGTAGGAGGGCTCCCTTTTCTCTATACCATATCCATCATTTGTTATTTACAGACTTTTCAATGATGGCCATTCTGACTGGTATAAGATGGGACCTCCTTGTAGTTTTGATTTACATTTCTCTAATAATTATTGATGCTGGGCATCTTTTCATGTGCCTGTGGCCAACTGTACATCTTCTTTGAAAAGTGTCTTTAGGTCTTCAGACTATTTTTTGATTGCATTGTTTTTTCATATTGTTGAGTTGTAAGAGCTGTTTGAATATTTTGGAGTAAAGTAGGGCAGCAGTTCTTAGGGTAGGGCCCAGGGAACCTCAGACTGGAGCATGATGTCCCATGAAACTATTTTCATAATAATATGACATTACTTTGTTCACTCACACCATCACAAATGTACAATGGAGTTTTCCAAAGGCTACATGACATGTTACATCACACCAATTATGAGAATCAACCGTTCCCTATTAAGTAAGAGATTAAAGATGTTCCAAAAAAGTAAAGTATACTACTTTTTCTGGAAGATAAATTTTTCATAAAATTGTTTAAATCCAGGGACTTCTCTGTTGGTCCAGTGGTTAAGACTGCACTTCCACTGCACAGGTTATGCTTGGGTCGCTGGTCCGTGAACTAAGAGACCATATGCCGCAAGGTACAGCAAACAGCAAAAAAAAAAAAAAAAAAAAAAAAACAATGGATTTATTAACATTAAATTATTAACATTTCCCAAAATTGAATATCAGATAGGGCAAACATAGATAAAACCACACAAAACAAAAGCTCTCTGACATCTTCCATTTCCAGTACAAAGGGGCCTTGAGACCAAAAAGTTTGAGAATTGCTAATTCAGAGAAACAAGAAAGTCTGGGAGAACACTGGTCCCCAGGCCCCTTTGCTCAGGGAAAATGGTCTGTGAACAAAGTGCAGGCGCAAAGCAACCAGAGAGATTTTTCTGCAGATAACTAAAGACAAGCTCTTCAGATATGGTAAGTCACTACAGACAGCAAATGATAAATAGCAAAGTATGTTGATGGTTACAAGGATAATGACTGATTTTAAGACCAGTGCCTTTTAACATGAAGTTTACCTTTTGAATACAAGTTGAGTAACAGATGAGAGGAGGAAAAACTATCAGGGCTTAAGAGGTTTGGCCTTACAGATAATGTTCTAGAGTTTACCACAGACTAGCACACAGAAAGAGCTCAGAAAATATAGGTTAAGCAAATGCATGAGTGATTATAAAATGAAGTTATGAGATTGAATGAGGTTGAGAACTAAATCACCATACCAAGACAGGCTTATAACAGAGGGACTTGTTCTACAGTCATTTCTCTAGAGGGTTGAAGAAATGAGAGGAGCTGAGATGCAGAGCCATCTCATATCCCCAGTCAGCCTCTCTCCCCTCTTTGCCTCCTCCTGATCCCCTTCACTTTTCTTTAAAGTCTGATTAAAGGGGGCTGTTAGCAATCATTCCATCTCAAGCATCTTAATACCCTAGACTCACTATGACCTAAACAAAAATTTTCAGTCTAACCCCACATCTCCCTCAAAGAAACATGCTTCTCCTGTACACTTCAGCCTAAAATGGTCTTAACTCATTTCCCCCTCACGCCTTCCATGTAATCCTCTAGCATATCCTGTGATTTTCCTTCCAAAGCATATTCTGAATTTATCTACTACTCTCCATCCTGACTTGATCTCTGAGAAATTGTTGGCTCAAAGTGTCCGATTGGGCTGTATGTGTGAGATTTCCTATGAGAGCTGTACTTACTCTGGGATTTCTCCTTGACAACTTGTTCCTTAATTCTTGAAAGATTTTTTTCATGTTTTAGGTTTCTTCCAAGTCCAAAAATAATCAGTAATGAGAAGAACAACATGAATGGATATTATGACCCCAGTTTTTTCCGAAATGATCACATCTCTCTAAAGTGCAAAATGAGTAAAAGCCCTATTTGTACTGATATCCTATTTTTAAAATAATTTTATTTATCATGTATATGAACTCTGCTGGTCTTCATGACTGTGAGGGCTTTTCTCTAGTTGTGGTGGTGGCTTCTCTTGTTGCAGAGCATGGGCTCAAGGTGAGCGGGCTTCAATAGTGGCAGCAGGTGGTCTAGGCAGTTGAGATCCCGGGCTCTAGAACATAGGGTCAATAGCTGTGGTGCATCGGCTTACTTGCTCCACTACATGTGGCAGTCTCCTAGATCAGGGATTGAATTCATGCATTGGCTGGTGGATTCTTTCCCCCTGAGCCACCAGGGAAACCCTCTGATGCCCTTTTAATGCATCCATTCTACATACACAGGGCTACTAAAAGCAACATCACTCCCCTAATGTATTGGAGTTTCTCTTCATGTGTCATGGTTGGTAACTGATTGTGATAATCAAAAACAGACCTGCAATGCAGGTAGTTATGAAAAGTTTAGATATACTGTCACCACTTAGCAACTTGGCTACACAATGGATCATTTTTAACATCTACATATCTGCATATAGATATAGCTCTAATTATAATTTGGACAAAATGATTTTAGGTTAATCTTCACTTATTATAACTTCAGCTTGGTTCAATGGCTTGTCAGCAATTTCACCTCAGGTTTAGTTATCATTTTAAAGAAATTTCATATTGATGTCTAGTTGATATACATTGTTAGTTTCAAGTGTACAGCATGAGTTAACATTTACGTAGATAATTAAATGGTCACCTAATAAATCTAGTAACCACCAGCCACCATACAAAATTCCTGTATGGTAATATCATGTGTATAAGTAACATTATTGACTACACATTTCATTCATCACTTTCTATCACGTACATTACATCCCTGTGACTTGACTTATAATTGTGTGTACCTCTTGATCTCCTTCACCTGTTTTGTCCAACCTCTCACCTGCTTCTGTCATCTGAAAACCTCAGTTTTTTCTCTGTATCTGTGAGTCAGTTTCTATTTTGTTTATTCATTTATTTAGTTTTTTAGATTCCACATGTAAGTGAAATCATGGGATATTGTCTTTCTCTGTCTGACTTCACTTAGCATAACACCCTCTGGGTCCATCCATGCTATTGCAAGTGGCAAGATTTCATCCTTTTCTTATGGCTGAGAAATATTGTCCACATAAATTAAATCATCTTTTTCCACTCATCTATCGGAAGATGGTTGTCTCTTCCTACAGTTCATTTAAACAAAAATTAATAGAAACAGCAGCTTGCTAACTTGATAAAAGATACTGATACTGACCTTGGTTCAAATATAGTTCTGCCACTTCCTACCTGTGTGACCTTGAGCAAATCATTGAAGCTCTCTCAGCCTCAGATGCACATTCTATAAAAGACAGGATGACAGTATCCATGTCCAAGTTTGAGACAATTATATAAAATAATGCATATAAAATGCTTAGCAGAGTACCTGGAATAGACTAGGTAGCACTCAATAACATTGGTTTTTATAAGTATGTTACATACATAAGGTATTAAAAAATTCTAGAAGTAAACCAGTAAAAGCAAGAGTTGGTAAAGCATATCCCCAAGTCAAATCTAGCCTGCCACCTGTTGTCACAAGTAAATTTTATGGTCCCACAGCCACATTCCTTCATTTATGTATTGTTCAGTTTCTTTCACAGAATTGGATAGCTACAATAGACTGCATGGCCTGAATAGTGTACAATTTTTACCATACTGTTTTCTACATAGAATTTTCCAAACCCCAGGTACACGGAAAAGAAACTTAAATCGGCTGAAACATAAGTATGTTTTGAAATGTGGATGTGGCTATTTTGTAGTCAAAAAAAAAAAAAACACACAAAATCTATCAAACGCACCCTTTCACATGATTTGGGGAGAAACCCACAGCACTGACTCAAACTGATCTGAGGAACAAAGATAAGCAAGATGTAGGTAACCCAGAAAACTCCTCTGAACTACAAGCAACTGCAGGAACTTTCCCCAAGGCAATTGGAAAAGGAAAGAAGTCTCTCCTACACCCAGTGTAGGCCCCTGAGAATAACAGCAAAGAGATGAGAATAGCATATAAACAAACCTATCCTTAAAATCAGGTTTTCCCCATTATGATATGTTAAGCCATCTGAAAGACACTAAAATTCATAGACAATTTTCACCTTTTTCCCCCAGATAACTTCTCAGAATTGACAGGTAAATGCAGTCTTCTGATAGAAGGCATTCACTTGTTGAATAAGTGAATGAATGAAGGAATGAAATCTTTAGCCTATTAGCTGTGTAGCAAAATTCGTTTTTGAGATCTTTTTTCCTCCAGCTTTATTGAGACATAATTGCCATATAGCACTATGTAAATTTAAGGTATAGAGCATAATGAGTTTCTTTACTTACATCATGAAATGATGACTACAGTAAGTTTGGTGAACATCCATCATTTCATGCAGGCAGAAAATAAAAATACTTTTTCCTTGTGATGAGAACTCTTAGGATTTACTCTCTTCAGTTCAGTTCAGTCACTCAGTCGTGTTCAACTCTTTGCAACCCCAAGGATTGCAGCACACCAGGCCTCCCTGTCCATCACCCAACTTCTGGAGGCTATTCAAATTCATGTCCATTGTGTCGGTGATGCCATCCAACTATCTCATCCTTTGTCGTCCCCTTCTCCCCTTGCCTTCAATCTTTCCCAGCATCAGGGTCTTTTCCAGTGAGTCAGTTCTTGCATCAGGTGGCCAAAGTGCTCCTAAGTCTGTACAAACCAACACTACTCACTAGACTTCTGGACCGGGAGAACAGGGCTGCTGCAAGGGGATTAGCAGTGCCTAAAGAGTCCTGGAGGCTTCCCTGGTGGCTCAGATGGTAAAGCGTCTGCCTACAATGTAGGAGACCTGGGTTCGATCCCTGGGTTGGGAAGATCCTCTGGAGAAGGAAATAGCAACCCACTCCAGTACTCTTGCCTGGAAAATCTCATGGATGGAGGATCCTGGTAGGCTACAATCTATGGGGTAGCAAAGAGTCGGACACAACTGAGCAACTTCACCTCACCTCAAAGAGTCCTGGACTCTACATTCAAGGTAAGAGAAACCCACGTAAGATGGTAAGTGTTGTGAGAGGCATCAGAGGGCAGACACACAAACCATAACCACAGAAAACTAGTCAATCTAATCACATGGACCACAGCCTTGTCAAACTCAATGGAACTAAGCCATGCTGTGTGGGGCCACCCAAGACGGGCGGTTCATGGTGGAGAGGTCTGACAGAATGTGGTCCACTGGAGAAGGGAATGGCAAACCACTTCAGTATTCTTGCCTTGAGAACCCTATGAACAGTATCAAAAGGCAAAATGATAGGATTCTGAAAGAGGAACTCCCCAGGTTGGTAGATGCCCAATATGCTACTGGAGATCAGTGGAGAAATAACTCCAGAAAGAATGAAGGGATGGAGCCAAAGCAAAAACAATACCCAGTTGTGGATGTGATTGGTGATAGAAGTAAGGTCTGATGCTGTAAAGAGCAATATTGCATAGGAACCTGGAATGTTAAGTCCATGAATCAAGGCAAATTGGAAGTGATCAAACAGGAGATGGCAAGAATGAACGTCCACATTCTAGGAATCAGTGAACTCAAATGGACTGGAATGGGTGAATTTAACTCAGATGACTACTGTGGGCAGTGAGAGAGTAACAGGCAGGAAGGCCAGGGGTCTCCAAACGGAGGAAATAGCTTGCAAGTGTCAGACATTTTCATCTCTCTTAAGCGGCAGGAGGAAACAAACTAGCGATATATTTTCCTTCTCTATACAAATTTAAAAGGAGGTTTCTCTTAAAATTCTGTGTTGTCACAATGACACCTGGTTTCACCTGAAGTTAACCAATGCCTTTTTCGTATGGAAATGTTTATCTTGAGCTATGCTAATGTACTATGCATTTACCCCAAACTCTGTCTTCAAGTCAGTTCCACTTTTTGGGCTCAGAACCTACTTGATAATCCAGTATGTTATACTCTGATATTGTTCCTCTAATCTGTGTAAATGACACTATTTGTATGGTGCTCTGCCCTTGTTCAAGATTCAAGTTAATCATTTTATGGCCCAAGATAAACCATTTGGTGCCAAGATTATCCCAAAATACATCTTGTGGGTGAGGGACCTGGTGTCATTCTGAGTTTTGAGACATTCCTTTCTTTCATTAACAGGCTGCTTGTGATTATATAACATCCAGCTGAAGACTAGCAGGGGGGTACCCTTTCTGCCCCGCTTCTGATGCCTATGTCAGAAGCTTTCTCTATCTTCTTTATACTTTAATAAAACTTTATTACCCAAAAGCTCTGAGCGATCAAGCCTCATCTCTGGCCCCGGATTGAATTCCTCTCCTCCGGGGGCCAAAAATCCCAGCGTCCTAATTCAACAACAACCTGTCATCTTGGGGGCTCATCCGGGATTGAGCTCTACTTCTTTGCAAACACGTTTTTTGCTGTGCTTTACTAACTCTACGGTGTGCTTATGTGAATAAATGACATGCCCTGCATGAAGCAAATGAGGAGCCCTGCTCTGTGGTTCCACGGTGATCTCATACAGCTTATGGCAGAAACCTGTCGCGGGTTTATACCGACCTGCCAATGCCAAAAGGCACCCAATGACTCCTTTGGGAACCGACCAGAAATGGGCAAAGCATGTGGACCGAACTCTCCTTTCTCAAACTTTTCTGTCTCTTTGACCATTTCATAACTCCTTGGGAATTAGAAGTATTAACCTCATCTATCGGATCATAGACTTTCAAGGGACTTGTGATCTATACTGTTACTGGGTACTGTGGCTTAGGTCCCTAACTTGGATTGGTAGTCAAGAAAGCATCTAGCCTCACTAGGAATCAAAAATTCAGAAGCTAGATGGAGCTCTAGCCCCACATCTATCGGATCATAGATTTTCAAGGGACTTGTGATCTATACTGTTACTGGGTACTGTGGCTTAGGTCCCTAACTTGGATTGGTAGTCAAGAAAGCATCTAGCCTCACTAGGAATCAAAAATTCAGAAGCTAGATGGAGCTCTAGCCCCAAGAACATCTCTGAGGTTAAAGGTTACTCAGATAGGGACTGCAGTGGGTTTTTTCCTCTGGTAATGCGGGCTCTTAGTGGACCAGAGG